>JAVQJL010076413.1:0-26081 GCA_036024295.1 Nannoperca obscura
TATTTCTTTAAAGTTAAGACTAGTTTAAAGTCATCTTCATTGAAAAGTACAGTGCTTTTCCTTCAAAAATAAGGACATTTCAATGTGACCCCAAACTTTTGAACGGTAGTGTATATATCTTGTTGTTATTTTTATTAGCCTATCAGTGTGAAAAGATTTCTAAAAAACATGAGATATCCATAAAGAAAACTAGACACTTAACATATGAAACGCAATTGCAGAATGCAGTCTTGATTGGCAGGGCATATTAATCGGTTTTGGTGCTATTAAGATGGAAGAAAAGCCTTTTGAATTGTTTGTCAAACACACAAAAAGTATATGAAAAAAAATAATTTCATTAAATATTAATTAAGAGCATGTGAAAAAAATAAAAGGAAATGGTAAATTAAAGCTATAAATTTGTATTATATAGTTTATATGAGTTCTTGCGTGAAAATATGGCACGAGCCGCATTCCATTCATAAAAGATCACAAGAATCATTATACCATCGTGCAGCTATTCTCAGTATCGTAGCGCATTTTTTTCCTCCTTGAATTTTTTAAATTATTTTATATTCTATGAGCCAGATGGGAAGCTTTGGCAGGCCAGATGTGGCCCGCGAGCCACCAGTTGATTAACCCTGTCCTACAACCAATAGTGGATCTTTAGCTCTTGTTCTACTGTAATGGAATGTTATATTGAATAAATAAGAGGAGACCATGTTTTGACTGCTTTAAATGACACTATACTGGGGTTAGTGTTGCTGTCGTGAATGTAGATGAGAAAAGTGTGAATTAGATAGAAAAATAGATGCCTAGAAAAACAGATGATCAGAGCACTTCTATTCTCAGTATTTCATTTACCTCTTTACATCCTGCTCTCATGGACAGTAGCCTTGAGGAACCTTCCCTTCTGTCCCCGTCACCACAGGAGGCATTTTGCAAGCAGCACACTCTCCATTCATAGCTCATATCAGAGGGAAGAGAAAGGGAAGCAGCTCAGTTGGACATGACTGTGTGTGTGTGTGAGAGAAAGAAAAAGACAATATATTTTTGTGAGTGAGCATGCAATCCCCATATTAGACTGAGGACTCATGCACGGTGTCTTAATGCTGTCTGTCCAGTGCATGCTGGGATAGGCCCCATCCTGCTTCAACCGCAAGAAGGATTAAGCAGGTAAAAAAAAAAAAAGAGAAATGAACTGCAAATTATAGGGAAGATCTTTGATGTGTGAAAATGAAAACTGTTTGAGAAGTTTTGAACAAAACAAATTCTCCTTCAGCCAGTTCAGTCCAACAGGCTTTGTTGGCATGAAGTATATAAAGTTGCTCTCTCTCTCATTCTCTCCCTGTAGCTTGAGTTACGAGGTGCCACAATCACTTGCTGCATGCAGACAGCTGCCCTGGCAAACTGTGGAAAGTCAGACAGTGTATGAAGTGAGGGCTGCAGGACCTGCTGGAAGGAGACGGGGATCACTAGCCCAGATGACGACAGCGGTTCAGTATTAATAACACATATTAAACATATAAAGGTGCAGTATAAAAAACATACACATACACAAAAATGCATTAAAAACATACACACGCAGCTGGTCTGGAAAAAGAAAAAATAGAACAAGAAAAGAAACAAAAACCTCAATGAGCTCTTGGCTAGTTCTCTACTTCTGTACAGTTTGACCATGAAAGACACAGATTAGAGGCCACTGTATAACTGTGCCTGTCAACAGCCCATTGTATTTGGTTTTCAGAAAGAGCCCATATGTTCAGTTCTTGTTACCACTGTCACAGATAGACCCCTACATAACATAGTCTAATGAGAAGCATCATCACAACACAGAGAGGGGTCCCACTGCATCTACATCTGTGGACTATCAAGCATATGTTTATGAACACGTTGCCAAGCAAACAACAGTCCCACATAAAGTGGCTTACAAACTTACAAAATAACAGATGTACAATCTGTAAGTCAAAGTTAGTGGGAGATTAGAGTTGTTGTTGTTCAATATAAATGAGCATGTAGTTACACGCACATATGCAAATGCCAGACACACACACAGAAACCTGTGCCTTTCTGCCGCCGTGTGTGCACTGTCCACAACAAGTCATTTGTACATAAATGTGCCTTGGGCAGATGCCATTCCTCTCCGACCCTGTAGTGGGCGTTGTGGACAAAGTGAGAAACCAGCAAACACACGTAAAGCCGCTCTTGAAGTCGACCAAAACGGGACTAGACTTTTCCAGTGACTGCATGTAGTCATTGTCCAGCCCGTGTTATTATACCTGCTTAAATGTTCTTGTCTTTAAAAATACCATGGCTAGCTGGTTGTCAGTGTGTTTTTGAAGAGGGCGAAAGTGATTGGCTCGGGGTATCGCAGAACGACGAGCCAATCATTAACAGGAAGCCGAGTGTGGTGTGCAGACTGTGACATTTCAAATTTCGAGAGGCACATGCTGGGTACATACATAATTGCAAAGGTTTGTGGTTGTACACCTCTCACGCAGCACAATAACCTTGCAGAGGGCTTAAGTTTCTCTCCAGTCTCAGCTGTGCTCCCTGCTGGGTTGGGTGCAGAGTCGGATACATCACAATATCATTTATGTCATTTATAAAGAAGCTGACTTCTATCCATCTAGAATCTATCCATCCATTCATCCAAACCATTTTAAAAAGTTTTATTTCAAATAATTGTAAATTGTGCAGCAGCAAAGTGTAAAATCCCAAGATTGCCCAAGGCACCTTTATCACTAGGTTCAGCTTCACCACAAAACAACGGGTAAAGCAGGCATGAAGAACATCTGATGGCAATCATTTATTGACATTATTACAAACAAACACATGACATGTAAAAGAAAATCATTTTTAATTACCTGGATATGGTACCCTGTTTGAGTTTAGGGTTTTGTATGTTACATTTTGCATTTGTGCAGATGCTGTTGCTGATAGTAAGTATTTATTTTTATTTTGTTTTTGACAAATCTGCTATTCTCACACAAGACCAATATGCATGGGTTTTATATAATTGAGGAGACCCCAAGGAACACATTTAGCAACTACAGTAAATTTGCACCCTAAAACATGACTTAAAACAGAAAATAATACCATAAAAGTCTGGAATGACCACCATAAATTACACATGCATTTTTAGATAGGAAGCAACAGAGAGAGCAAGAGAAAGTAAGAGGAGATGAGGGGAAGGGGAGGGCACTCTGCACAAAGGAGAAGCCTGGATTAAGTCATGAGTGGCAAGCGACATAGGTTGGATTTTTAACAAGTGAGATCACATCCTCTTCCCTAAACAGAGGAGGAACTCATCCTTGGGTGAACAGGACTGACGAGCTGAGCCCTGCCACTGTCTGTCTGTGTGTGTGTGTGTGTGTGCAACAAAGGGGACATCCATTACCGAGCAGAAACTGTGGCATGCAGCCCTGTCCCCACATACAGGAGGCTCCTCACATGTCAGCAAGCTGCACACTGAGGAACACAACCAGTATGTGTGTATGTTTAGGTGATCCATGTGGGAAGTACCTTGTGTCCATGTGTGTAGTAGTATGTGTGTGTATCTTTGCAAGTATGCTTCCGCACAATGTGTCAGCATGTATTACATTATACCATGTTGTTAATTAGCATGTGAATGTGCACGTATATACTCTGCAGTAGGAGGAATGTGTAACTCTGAGGATGAGATCACCAACATTGCGCCTCCTGGTCAAATCACTTCATCTTTAGAACAATGTTCCTCTAGGATCCAGTGATCTACACAAGTCATTTACATTTCTAAGGATCATCTTGCTTTACCAATTTATACCAAGCGTATAAATAGGTAAACTCTAATAAGTATCTAAGTAATCTCCAATTTGCACACAGTGATGATTACCAAGGGATTTGCACAAGTTACACTAAAGAGAACACTTTGAGGTTTCTATGTAGATAAAAAAATGTCTCCAATGACAATGCAGACCGTCACCACTCCCTCAACCACAAGAAGGACACCATTTAGCTCTGCAGCACACCTGCAGGCCACAGCAGCCAGTTAAGTTAAAGACACTGAAATTATTTCTTTTATATGGCTGAAAGGTCTGTTTCACCTAAAAATATTATACTTTTTATTCCTATTATTAGAAATTGTGCCCTAAATTATCATGCCAAAAATAGGAATATTTGTACTTTGAATATATTTATTTTGATAGTTGCATTTTTACATAGAGAACGGTGCTTCAAAACCTATGTAAAAAGATTCAACATCATAACCAGACAAATCTGGATTATGTTCAAAAATAATGAGTCATGCAGCATTATGTAAGTCTTATGGCCGCTCATCCCGGTCCAGTATGTCCCTGCAGAGACACCTGTAACACCTGTATTTTTCACTGTTACTATGGAAACTATTCATGCAAAATTCTCTCTCTTATGTTGAGCCATAACTCAGACTAGACCAGGACCAATGAATGAAGGCGGTAGTCTCTAGAGCTTTGGGAAAAAGACTCCCTAAACATTTGACTCATTCATAGATGAATTGTTCACGGACAAAACTTTCCCTTTACAGTAAGGGTGCTGAGAGAAAGTTAGCGCAAAAAGGTTCATAGTCAACAGTGGTTATGACTCTACTGGAGATATGTGGATTTGAAAACTGCAGACATTTGAAAAGTACCACTACATAACATAACACAACATAGTCTTTCCAGGAAAAAAGGAGCTCAGAGTTCACAGGTCTCAGTGTCTGTAAATCCTGTTTCTTGAGGGAATTCTACCACAAGATCAGCCTAAAGGATGCAGAATCATTTTGTAGACAAATGCAACTTTATTTTCGTTATTGAAAAAGACACAAATGTGGAGGCACCGAAACACCCCAGGAATGCAGGTCTATTCTTGATCCCTATCACAAATGTTCGGCACCTATCCATTTCAGGACTGTGAATCATGCTTATTGCATAAAAGAAGGCACTCACACACACACACACACACACACACACACACACACACACACACACACACACACACACACAAACACCCCCCACTCTCCTGCCTTTCAGTTCTGATGTAAAGAGATGCAATATATAAAAGCCAATCAAAGTGTCTCTTCCTCCCACACTTTGTCCTTCCCTCCCTCACCTCACTTCCCATCCCCGACCAAACATGACCCTATGTGAAGTCTGCAGGGTGGAGTAGTAAAAGTCTGGGCTTGGTGAGCCGAATGGAGATGGTGCACAGATGGAGATGTTCTCCCCTTACAGCCTGAACGCTGTAAAAAGAAATTAGAAAGAGAGAGGAAGAGCTAAAAGAAGTGATGGGGTGGGGTAAAAACATTTGCAGCTTGTTATGGGAATTTTCCTCCCTCGTGGAAATATTTCCTTCATGCCTTTAGCCGAGTAGCCTGTTATTCATCCATTCATCCCTCCACTTTCTCTCTCTCCATCTCCCTGTCTGTCTATCTGTCTGTCTGTCTGTCTCTCTCCCCCCATTCTACCCTGCCTTTGCCCCCCACCCCTCCCCCCACGTCACCCCTCTCCAGACTGGGCTTTCACTTTGGGGGGCCCTCAGCTTCCCTCTCGGCTGACCAGGGAGCTTTCAAGGTACCCTGATGGATGCTAATGCTGGACTCTTTCAGATCGTTTTACAGCCGGAGCCTTTGATCTGCCAGCAGGCCTCTCTCCACGGGCTGCCTGTCCTGAGAAAATGTAAATCCTCGCCTTACAGACACCTGTAAAAAAAATACAGCAGAAAGGGGGACAGAAAAAGAAGTTACTCTAAAGAAAAGGGGGAAGAAAAGATACTGTACTGTGACATTTGGAAAAAGAGGGCATAGTTTAGATTGCTGCAGAGCGACAAAGAATAAGATGGAAATTGTGCGGAAATAAGAGCGAGTGGCAAAAAAAGGGGACAGATCTGCAGAGAAAGGAGTGGAGAAACTGAGACATGTCAACCAACAAAGAAGAAAAATAGGAATGGGTACCACAAAACAGAGAGACAGAAAGGACATGGATGGAGGCAATAGAAAGAAAGGCTATAACAACCAAAAAAAGGAAGGAAAATTCATCTAAAGACCCAGCATGGAAGACAGGAGGAGAATGGGTGGGAGAGAGAAAGCAAGATGGAAATAGTGGAGTGAAAGTTGGTAAAGGCAGAGACAGATGGACAATTTGATTTGGGAAGAAAGAGAAAGAAAGACAGAAAGCCGGCCCAGACAGACATATGAGGCCTGCTGTGCAGCTCAAGGGCGGATGTGTCTGTATGGTTGAAAATTTAGGAAAGGAGAAGTGAAAAAGAAAGTATGGTGAAGGGGACTCCAGTCAGCAGCAATGGTGACAGCAGTGAAAGAGGCCCTCCTCACCAGCGGCAGCAGCAGTGCTCTGAATAGCGGGGGCTGCTGCTAGACAGCTGGGTGCAGCTGATCGGTGGACAGGCTCTGTGGAAGAGCGCTTGTCTTCCTGCAGCCAGCTGCTGTGTCCAGAGGCCAGCAGTGACAGCACAAGGCTCAGAATTGATTACCAGAGCTGGCAGTTCAATGGGGTGGATGGAGTGCAGTGAGGCTGACTTCTCTGAAGTAGTGTGCAGTGTACAGCAGCAGCAGCAGCAGCAGCAAAGCACATCTGGCATTCACTGTATCCTCTTCTGAGAAAAAAAAATAAGAGGAAGGGAGAGAAGAGAGATTGCTATTATTGTGATCCTCCCTCCTTCTTTCTTTCATTCTTTCTTTCCTCTCTTTCTGCTGCTCTTTCAGTCACTTGCTATCATGTCTCTACCTCTCTTCCCCCAGAGAGTGGTGGAGGAAATGGCTGTCTTGCAGAGGAGATAAACTGCATTGAGAAGAAGTGCCCTACAAAACTACAAAGCTCTTCTGAGTCTTGCAGGTACAGAGCTATATACTAAGACATGAGGTTGCTTTGTATAGCTGGGGCTCTTCCTGTGTGAGACGCAGGCCGTGCGTCTGCAAACTCCACGCTCTGCATTTGAGACTTACGTATAAAAGAACTCGTGAGAAACATCCGGCTCTAGTCTTAATTCACTTTACTGATGTTATTGCTTTATAAGATTCAGGACGAGGACGAGAGTGGAAAAATAAAAATGTTTCTGGAAATAAACATTTCCGTGTGGCACATCAAAGCCTCTTGCAGAAGGTCTGCTGGCGTGGTCATAGCTCTGCCTCTTCCCTGATCAACACTTACGTTTCCTTTTGTTTCCTCATAGTCCTTCATGCTCTCACCCCCACACCATGCTGCTCTCCATCTCCCTCCACCTTCCTGTTGTCCTATCAAAACAGGAATGATGTCATTCTCCTTGTAGCTCCGGATGGGAAGAAAACCGAGCACAGCGTCCACAGTAGCGGCAGCATCCTCCTGTCTGCGTTTCTGTTCCTTGTCAGTCTGTCCGTCTGTGTGTCTGATCGGGGCACATCCGGCCATCCTGACTCCCCCAGGCCTCTGTGTCAGGAGGAAGGAAGGAAGGAAGGAAAGAAGGCCCTGCGGTCACACAGGAGGGAGGGTTTGGAGAAAGGGAGGGAGGAAGTGTGAAAGGGTGTCTTAGCTGGAGCTGATCCACTCCATTGGAGCCTCTCACTATAGAAGGGCTGTTTGGACAGGGACAAGGCCAAGCAAGTGTTTGTGTGTGTGTGCGTGTGTCGATGGCTGCGCACCAAGATCATCACAGAGAGTGAGAGAATTGTGTTTTGTTGTGTTTATTGACGGGTCCATTGAAAATATTCAGCATATAATCTTAGATGGTGTGTAAACAAGTTGGGGACATTGGAGCATGTATGTGTGTGTGTGTGTGTGTGTGTGGAAAGTGACTCAGTGCTTCTGTGAGTTTACTGTTCATCAGAGAGTGACAGCTTACCTCAGTGGAAATTTAACTGAGTCATCATGTTCAGTGACTGTGCTGAACATGGAGGGTTTAGCACCTCTGTCTTCAGACACATATACGTGCGTGCACATACACACCAACACTTCAACCTATGCTGCTTTCATTCATTTTTGCGTGAGAACGGTTGCGTGACCTGTGCTCAGTTGAGAAAACAGTAGCTCACCTATGCAACGTGAGAACGGCCTCGAGCATCCCCTTGCAGATTTTGCTTAGCAGTGTCATTTTCAAGGCCGCATGTGACAAGCGTCTGAAGTGCTAAGGATGTCTCTGTCATGTATGCAATTTCTGCAAAAAGAAAAACTAAATGTAAAAGTGGTGGAGGAAGACAGTGAATGCTAGAGGAATGCTAGCAATTATCAGCAATACATCTCTTTTGCTTCTGGCTTTGTCGCTGGAGAGCAGTGAGGAATTAAGTGCACTGGAGAATGAGCTGGAAAAAAGAAATTTCCTAGTGTGAGCAGAGGGGTGGCTGGGAGGAAGACTGCCAAACACAGAGGCGGTGAGACACAGCCAGTTTCCCCCGCTCAGCTTCCACATTGCTGCAGGGCACTGTGTCTGTTAAAACCGACTGGTGTTACTGGTTTGATCCATGGAAGTAAAGGAAAGGTATGAGCTGGATGCAGACCAGTAATCGAGGAATGGCTGGCAGCTACGCATGAAGAACGCAGCTAAAGAGCCTGAGAGGAGCAAATTACTGAACTGATCTGTGTCTCAGCTTCTGGTTTGGCCTTCGAGGGAAGTGCATTTGTTTGGCGGGAATACACGACATAAAACCTCTTACTATGTAAACAAGAAATTAAGAGTAATCTGCTTTTTAAAGGTGTCACCAAGAGGGAAAATCCAGATGACGGAAGCCTGGCGTCTGCTGCTGATCACTTAAGCTGCATAAATACAGCACCAAATGATACACTGTAATACACTTAACTTTCAAGCTAAAATGAAAATGTAGTACACCTTCAGTGTGTGTGTGTGTGTGTGTGTGTAGTGCATCAGAGAGAAAGAGAAAAACAGAGACAGCGAGACAACATTCTTTCCCTGCTGCCCCAGTCTTGTCTGCCAGTTACAGTTAAAAGTTAAACCAAAGATCAACACATCACTTCCTGTATTGTGTCATTATTGTTTTGTTTGATTTATAATTTCTCTCCTTTTTTCTCTCTGTGTATTCAGCTGATAAGACTTACAGTTGAGGCTTGAAAAGGCACACCCTTGCCTGCTCTTGTTCAGCTACTAAAAATAAGCGGTGAAGTAATGTGAAAAACACTGCTCTATTTACATTCTGGTAAGTCACAGCCTCTACAATGCCTGCCTGCCTGCAGTGTTGAATCTGGGCTAAATGACTGAGGGGAAATTTCATAATTTTTTTTTTCTGGCCGAGGGACAGGGAGAAATGGTGAGAAACTGGAGCTAAAGAGAAAGAGGGAGTACTGAATAAGAAAAACTGAAGCTAGAAATGAGTAAAGTCGCTTAATGAGACAATATTAGAAGAAATCAGTCAAGTACAAACAAACCAAATGATGGACATAAAACAAAGTTAGAAGATATGTCAGAGATGCCAGAGCAAGATGGGTAGAGGAGACAGACGGCTGTCATCACAATCAGACATGTGAGTGTATTTGTGTGCGTTCCTACTGTGACATCTCATTCCTGCCTAATAGCCAAAGGGAGGCGGGGGACAGAGATAACAGACACTGCAGGGCGGGATGGCAGATACAAATCTCTCTGGCTGAATTTATGAATGATTGGGATCAGAGGTGCACGTGGACGGATGTGTGCACTCTACTCAGACCCTGCCTGCCATCACGCATCCCCTCTGACGACACTGATGTCCTCAAACAGAGAGAGCGAGACAGAGACAGGCAGGGAGATGATACCACATACCAAGAGGATCCACAATCGATCTCACTGTATTCAGCCGGCATGTCTTTATGACGTCGATTGGAGGACGCACATTTGTACTAGAGATATAAGCATTTTTCCTTTACAGACATCACAAGTACACAGCATTGTCTGGCCATATCACTAAAGCAAAAAAATGCCTGGGGTTGTAGTGTAACTCTTTCATTTGTCAGCGATTCTTTCCTGATTGTGTGTGTGGTATAATGGTAATCTCTAACGATTGCACTTTAACAGAATAGTCTAATATAAATGCCAAGAAACCATGTGGTGGTTTTTACTCCATTCAGCTCAGACTGGACCGGACAGACTTTCTCCTCCGCCTCAATGCATGTGAGGTGAAATTAACATGAAGCTACAACATACACACTATAAGGTATTCCATGTGGATTGTGCACTTGCATATATTTAACAGCTCAGTATAACCTACTGCTGCATGACGCTGCATTGCGTCTTGTCGTCATACAACTTAAACTCATTTACATGATTAATTAAACAGTTTTGAGGCTGGTTGTTGATTGATTAACAATGGATGAAATCAATCGAGAACATGTGTCCTGTCAATTATGTGTCAGAGATGTGATGATGGTTTCCGAGCAGAAAACACAATAACTTTTGGATGCATGTTGGGCATAAAATAAAATAAATAAATTTTATTTAAAAAAATTATTTTAAAATTCTAGGTATTTTACAGTGAAAATCTGTCAAAGTTGAGATTGTTTAGTTGATTTTTGGGACTTCAAATGTTCTTATATGGTGCCTCGAAGAGGCAGAGGGGTGTAACCACAGAGCAGCAAAACTGGAGACCATTTCCATGTAGCATGAATATCTCCAACAATCTCCTTTTAAGCTGGAAACAATTTAGAAGGTCTTGGGTGAGTAAAATAATCACGTAACAAAGCCTTGATTAAGCCACTTAGGAAAAATGGTTCTATATGGATAACTAGATTTGGTCCCGTGCACATAAAGTTTTATTTCATTCCACTGATTCCACTTCATTAACGGCTTCTATGATATTTGAAATCATTGTGATAGCAGCCCTGGTAGCTACAGTGGAGCTGAGCATGTGATGATGAAACAGCACATCTTCTGCCACCGCTCACCCTCCCTTCACCTCCCGAACCTCTGATGAGGAAAAAGAAGTAAAAGAAGGTTTTTGCATCTTATCTGCAGGAAATATCATTAACCAAAATTGTACTCTTGGGTTGGGGCATGAAAGGGATGGGATGGCTGTGGCCATCATTAGCCCTGTCCCCCGACGTGCGGCCTGCCTCTGATCCAGAGCCAGGGCTGGGCAGGAAGGCAGAAGGTGGGCAGGAGAAGGTTGGCAGCCCTGGGTGGGCTCCACCACTTGGGCCCCGCTAATGGGCCTGTAGCCATCAGCCTGGTATGTCGGTATGTAGGCCGCCACTGCTTGTGCCGATGTCAGGGGATTTTAAATCGGCGGGCGCAGACGATTGTGAAACAAGAGTGGCCACCCTGCCCATCTCACCACACTCACTGCCACCATCACTGATCATCCACTTCTCTTCTTCCCACCTTCCCAGTGAAGTGAAGCCAACTGAGCATAAACTGCAGAGAGTTAGTTCTGCTTGGTCTGGTCAAACCTCTGTACTTTTTGTGTCCATGTTTCCTCTTTCTCAAAGGGAGCTAAACAGTCTTTCTCAGCTCCCTCACATCCCACAATGCCCTGCACTACCAATGAGAACTCAGCATTTTCCCAGCAGTTTCCACAAGGACAGCTATTTTTCCCATGCTCTCCTTTCAGAGAACCTATTTGGGGCATTGAGGCTATCAAAACGGCTGAGAATGAAAAAATAACTATTTGAGAAGTTAAGAAACAAAACAAAAAAAATCAATTCAATGGACTTCTCAATTTAACCACACTATTGTCTCTAATTGCACTCACTCAAATTGCATCAGTCTTTAAAAAAGATTGTTTTTTTAACAACTTTCTCCCAGCACAGCTTTCTTTTTTCTCTGTAACTATATACTAAAGTGTTACATGATGTTTCCTGTGCTTTCAGAAACAATGAGCTAATCGAAAAGCTGAGCGCCTGCATTTACAGCTCCTTCTGTGACCAATGTGTTGAGGTGAATGGCTCGTCTGGCCCTGAGGCAAACATACAACCAACCATTCAGGGTAACGGCCATGTCAACGAGAGAGGCATATCACCTTTGCTCCCAGTATTTTACGACACAAGGCTCCACACAGCTCTGGGGCGGCGTGTAGCATCACAGCCCTGACAGAAAACTGTCAAAGATACAGTGTCATGTGTCTACTGATGGGACACTCAAGTGTCCCCCATTATACTGTAAAAAAGGTTGTGATGTACAGTGAAGCTGTAGGGAGCTGAACAAAAACAGGAAGCTAAGGAAATGTATATTCTACAAGCTCTTTGATACTATAACAAGAGGTTCTCACAACGGGACGAAAGGTTGTGACAGTACAAGGCAGCGTACTGGCTGGCTTATCAGAGGAATACTATTAATACCAGTAAGACGTTGTCCCCCTGTCCCCTGAGGGAGAAAAATGGAGGAAGTCATCGATTCTTCCCACCATAATCTCTGGGAAGGACAGACCTTGCCTTTTCCTATTTGGGTGACGAGGGTTATTATTCTAAAGTTTTGAAAGGGCCCAAACAAGAGCTATTTCTGTGTCTCACTGATGGTGAGGCATTAGAGTCTGATCCACTGCAGCACCAACAAACAGTCCGGGTTGCAGCCTCCCCTTTCCAGGACTTGTTCTCCTGAGGGTCATTTTACTCTTCCAAAGTGCTGTCGACCTGTCCAAACACAATTTGTTGAAAAATAACAGCCGTGGTCATTTCTTCAAATGTTGATGACCCACGATTACCTGATGAGGACCTCTAGTGACTGCGCGAGTTATGATAGTAGTCTCCGAAGCAGCATGATGTTTTTATATTACTATAAAAACGCAAAGGATGGAAAAAAAAAACGGAACAGTGTTGTTTGCTCATATGGGTAATTTGGGAAGAAGCTTACAAGCAAAATATTTTGTCTTTTAGTTCGGAGGACTTGTTGAATTTGTTTAAGCCCTCTAGGTGTAACATTATCATTGTCTTATTTATTGCAGTCAAAACACTATCAGTGACATGTACATGTTTGTAGATAATCTTTATGTGCAGAAAACAAACAGAAAAGACACACACATTTAGAAAAATATCTGTCTTTTAAGTTTGTTTAAGAAACTACTGTGTTTTATTGTACAGTTTTTTTAATTTATTTACTTATGATCTTATTTATTACATTGTATTTACCCATGATGGCAACAAGTGTTGTCCATTTACTGTACTGTTACACACACACACACACACACACACACACACACACACGCTTAAGATTTGAGCTTACACAGATAAATGCAAGCAACCATTTTCGTAAAAACATGATGGTTTTGCACCAAAGTTGACTATTCCTGTAAACCTTAAATATGGTAGATAACGAGACAATTTCAAAATCTGCACGATAATTTAGTGTTACCATACCATAATATCTTATTTGGTGAATTTTTACTTGTTTGGGTGAATGTTAAAATTGTTTGGGGCACAATCCAGTCGGTGAAATGCTCGCTTGCCAAGAGCAAGGAGGAGATGGACAAACAAACAGAAGAGAACAGACAGACCAATACAAGGACAGACAGAAAACAGGGCTGATAGATTTGGATGCCAGAGCAGCTGTCGGAGCAGGTCCTGATGGCAGAGACAGTGGCATGGAGGACAAACTGCACAGTGGTTGTGACAGGATGAGGAGGAGAGGAAGACAGGCAGCATCTGTGTGTGTGTGTGTGTGTGCGTGCATGCATGCAAAAGTTTCAATGTATGTGTGCTTGGGTAGTAAACCTCTTCCTCTGGCAGGCCCAACCACTAGGCCTGTGTGTGTGTGTGTGTGTGTGTGTTTGTGTAGATCTGGAGCAGTTAGAAACGCAGTAAAGCAGATGTTTCCTCTGTTTGGCCCTAGAACATGAACATGACGACAAACAAGGGCCTAACCCAGAAGCCAGGATCTCATTGATTACACCTACAGTAACCGAGTCAAAACCAATGAATGGGGAGCTCATACTGAAGAATCACCACAAGACTTCATTATATTTAGATATATATTGAATATCTTCTATATCTGAGTTTAAAGATCCCCTCCACTCAATTATATATTTTTCTTACAGTTGAATGTTTGAGCTTAACTGTACAGAATGATGTATGTGTAGAGTTGGAAACTCTGAGGCTGTTTTCACATTCAGGTGCAAAAAAGTTGAACGTTTCTATGCGCTCATTGAAATCCCATTTCATGTGACTGGCCTACGAGCATGATTTGTGACATCATAAATAGTTTGGAAGCCAATCTTGGTTCAATATTCAACTTCAGCACACACACACACACACACACACACACACTGAGAAAGGACTTAGCAGTGAAGTGGGAAACACCTGTTGTCCAGCAGTTCAACTTAAAGATTCTGGATTTTTAATGAAGGAGGAGTAGATTTTAACAAGATCATTTAACTTTTTTGTGTGAAAAGAACACATCAAATACAAATTATTATTCAAAGTAGAGGAATTTATAAACATATTAAAAACATGTCTGGAGAGGATCTTTAAATAACTGTCAAAACGGACGCAATTCAGTAAAGATGGCTCATGATATTCTATCACTATATTGCGTATTAACTGGCACTTGTTAACGGTGTGCCAACTGCTGTGCATTTTGAGTAATCATGTTTAGGAGTGATCAATCTGCACAAAAACACCTTGTGAAACACCTACAAATGACAAAGTCAATACAGTGTTTGTGAATGGATAGGTATGTGAGAGTGACTGAATGACTGGTGCAAAGAGGTCTGCTGAGCTCCACCTCTGTCCTAATAGTCTCAGTTTGGGTCAGCTGTGAGGAGCAGAGCAGCTGCACCATGCTAATCCTCGCAGGCAAACGTTGTGAACACAAGTGTTCGGCTGCTGGACAGCCAACCACATGTCAAAAGTGTCGAGTCACCCTGAGAACAGCCACTTGACCCAGGAATGCTCTTCCACACTAGACTACACTGCATACACTTTTTCCCCCCTTGTAGATTGTGGCCAATTAGCATTGAGACAGCGTAGGGTGAGGTACAGCGTGAACGGGGTGATGACAATCACGTTCTTTTCAATTAAGGTGCAAGTTTATGAATGGTGAGCTGGTCATTTATTTATCACCTATCAAACCCCCTCTTTTTTGTCTGATGAAAAACAACCAACCCTGAATGTGCCAACATTTGTACAGAAATACGAGTGCAACTCAAAAGGGAACAACATCACCCAACTCAAAGTGTATGCAAACCATTTCACAAATATAGTGCCATCAAGGTATTTAATAAAACTGGATCAAATGACAGGTCACATGCCAGTGCCAAGTGCACTGTATTGGTCTGAATATAAGATTTATAAAAATAAATTTTTCCCCCTGAAGATTACATATGAAATATATTGGAGTCGTATCATTACACATCCAACAGTCTTTCTTTTTGTTGTGCTTTCTCTTCCTCATTCTCCATGTCTGCACTATGACGTTGGTGTGTGTCAGTCTTTAATTTGTCATTATCTCTGCCTCTCTAATTGCCTCTCACACTCTCACTGTGTTTTATGTTGGTGTAGAGGAGGATAGCAGCATCTCCAACTGCTGCTTCCATGAGAGATGATAATGGTTTCTTAGTGATTTGCCTTATTTAATGCTTACTTTCTTTAAGGTGGTAAAATAGCATTAGAAATACCATCAGGCTGTAGTTTGTCATGTTTACTGTATTCTAAAGGAGATTATTTTTATGGAGTTAGTCTTAGTTTTGTTAATTTATGCATTTTATTTTTATTTTTAATTGATGATGCATTTAAAATATATCAAATATGTGAGTGCTTCTTATCTTCAAAAAGTCAAAACAAAGCCTTGCAAAAGGAGGGAGCTGTCTTATAATCAGGGTCTTCTCATTTTCTGTCCAATACAGTCTGTGCATTCACATGAACCTCCCCCTCCGACTAAACATGCATTTGACACCATGTGAGTACACTCTATTGTGACTGTCACAGCAAAAGAAAAAATGATTAGCAATTTAAAAAGCATATCAGTCATTATGTGCAAAATGATAGAAGCAGAGAAACCACCTAAAGCTAACAGTTACAGGAATCCATGCTTATGGGGTTTCAATAGCAGAGAAAGACACAGAAGTGGTATCATATCATTGTGATACTGAAAAAGACAACAAGGTCAATTATAGATTCTCTGCTGACCTTTACCTCACTGAAAGCTACTTCTATTTCCCATTATCAGGGATCTATACACCTGCAGCAAGTCTCAGAATAGATGATGTCAATGGAGCACCAAACTAACCATGATCTTTAACTACTCAAACATGCGCTTGTGAAACAAATGTCAATATCAGCACAGCTGAAGGCAGAGAAATCCCAGCTACATTAAGCTTAATTTCTAAAGTAAGATCACTTGTTGTGTAATGAAAAAACATTTCCACTACTCCCTCATTTCTTTTCAGAAACAACACACAGCCCAGGGAGTCATTCAGAATATGATCATTCAGGCTAGTTTGGCTTGAGATCCAACGAGTTGAAACACAGAAATAAGGCACACCACGGACAAGACATTGCTCACATGAATCAGCAGCTCACGTGTGCTCAGTGACAAAAATATCATTCATCTTACCTGAGATCATCTCCTGAGGCTGAGTATATCCCACTGATGGGAACCCATTCCTAGAAGACATAATATACAATGAGGATAGTCACAGTGTTTTCTTTAAACGGTAGCTTGTTATAATTTTGATACAGTGATGATAACAAATTGGAAATTCCTGGCAGTCAGATAAAAAAAGGCTCTGACACATTCTAATAATTGTAAAAACAAACAAACTAAAAATGATGTGTCATACTTTCCAGTGTTCTGTCAAATAGTGTTAAGTGGATGTGGCATTTCCAGGACTGGGCTGTGTGAAAAAAGTTTTAAAAAATTCACAATACTGCAAAAGTGCATCTCATCACATAATCTCATCTCATAATATTGGTTTCATGTAATATGAGAACCGAAGCTGGGTTAATACATTACTCTGCTAATTTTCTTCTCCACTCATATGCACTTGAGTCATCACAATGACTTAGATGAAAATAGTGGATTATTCCACAAAGGTGGAATAATTCTCTTTTATATCAGCTGTAATCTCCTGCTTTCCCCACAGAGATCATTTTATGTGAGCGACGCAGCGAAGCCTAGCTTCACTTCCGAAAGGTAATGCCCCACCCCTTACTCATATATAAATACAATTGAATTGAATTGAATTGAACTCCTGAGTTCCTGCAGAGCTTCATTTAACAGTAAGACAAGGTTCAATTTACCTAGAGGGAACACAAGGACTGGGTGGGGAGTGTAGGCGTGATGGAGCATGGAAGGTGGGGAAGCTGTAGCATGAAAGCCAGCGAAATGTGAAGTTGTCAAAACACATATTTCCTTTTTTTTTCTCTGCACAGAGTGAACGCAGCGAGAATACAAAGCAGCTGAAAAGCAGAGAGGTTTGAATTAGATCCTTCAATCTTCAGAAGTCAGGAAATGGGATCAGATGAATGATGGGCAAGATATCCAGGACTTAAGATCCTGCATTGTCTGAGATGGCTTTTTAAACATCTTCCATTATCCAGCCTTGTCTTTGAAACCTGAGCTCCTGGTAGACCACATCAGTTATCTGCTTCCTGATAAACAAATGTAAGAAAACTACACCGGGATATTTAATTCAGTAGAAAAGGACTTGACTATGGGCTTTCTGTTGTAACGCTATCCAATCATGTCTGATGTCATCTTAAAAATCTTCATTACAGTTGATGAATGACAAACCACACAGATCTCGCGGTGGAGCTGCAACTTCTCTTCTCTCTTTTGAAACTCTGTCATCATTTTTGCGCATTTCCACCACGCCTTCTCTCTCCCTTTAGCTCCATGCATGAGTGTGCTGACAGTGTGTGACCAGCTTTAAGGCCTGTGTTGTGTCCTGAAAAGACAGCAGCTGCTGGCATGGGCCACACTGAGAGCAGCCGAAGGCTTCAGTGGAAGGGGAATCTCCCACTATGAACAATGCTACTCTCATTATGGCTTCAAACCGCTTTTTGCTGGGCATCCTCAGTTCTGAAGCAGAAGATAAACAGCTGCATTTTATCAGGGTATTAGAAAGTTTCTCTGTTGTGTGTGCATCTGTTGTGTGTGCGTTATGCAACGTTAACAGTTCATCCAGGTGGTTGACAACAAATAGACAATGGTGCAGGTAGAATCCCAAAGCTATTCTGGCTCCTTAATCTCTCCATTCTGACACCCACTTTGATTTGTGAGTCAGTCCAAAGCCTGAGTAAACAGCCTGTCCTGTCGCCACCCAAGTTAAGACTGCAAGCAACTTTCAGTCAACTCTTTGGTCTACTCAGCGTTTGTTCAAGGAGGTTTACCTGTCTTTTCACCTCCAGGTTAACTGGGAAAAAAATCTGTTGATTGGCAGACTTCAGTGTCCTCCCCATTCCCCTTTGTGAAGCGGTTTATTTGAGGCCTGTTCTGAATTCAGCCTCTGTTTGTCCCTCGCTGGCATGACCAGGCAGATGTTCCTTCACAGAGGTCAGGACGCACACTGACTGATATAAACACAGAAAAACACACAATGCTGACAAGAGATGTTTTAGATCATCAAAGATAGAGGCAAGATAAAGAAGAAATAATAGATAACCATGCAGAAAAGAGATGAGAGAAAGGAGATGGAGGGAAAGAGCTGCAGGCACTTAACAGGAGGACAAAGCCACAGATTCCTGTCCTGTTTTTTCAGGTTAGTATCATTTGCTCTGAGACAGAAAACGAGACACTGTCTTTTCTTTTTTTGTTTGACTTCATACTTAAGAAGCTAATGGCTCTGCTATCTGTGTGGGGAGTTCTATCTATTCCAACCCATGTTTTGAAACGACCCCGCCCAAAACCAGTGAACCGTACGGTAAAATAAAAAAATGGTTAACAAAGTGCATAATGTAAATACACATTGATGTTCAGCTGGTGTGCGCCTAATGAGGAACCCTGGCAGTATCTTGAATGTTAACATGGTTTTTGAGATTAGTTTTTCTTTTTAATTAATGAACTAACAGACAAAATCACAGGTGGTTTAACAGAGATTGATGTGACAAACAATGAGAAACATTACAAGGACTTTTCTCAGAAAGGCAAATGTCAGGTGGGGCATGGGTGTGTATGTCTGCTAACAAAACAATCCCACAAACTAATATGAACACTACTAGTGTTACCACTGTTACTAACTACTACTGCTAATGATGGATGATGACTTTAGTGGACTAATGATGAATGTGGATGGAGTATAGGCAGAGTGCGAAATACAACATCCTTGACTGACACTTAAGACACCCTAAAATCCTCAACAGCAACATTTTGGGGGGTCTCTGAAAAAATCATTAAACAATTATTGTTGTCACTTTTAATTGTCACTAAAATGTCTTACTATGTCATTGTTCAAATGTATGCAAAACATTTATTGCAAATTGGTAAAATTTTCACCATCAGATGGATATCGAGTAGCTTTAATACAGTAAAAGCTGCATGGAAAGATTTCCCCGCACTAGCACTCTATTTTAAAACATCCAGTGAGAACACATTGTGCACTGATGTTGAGAGACAATGTTGAGATATTAATGAAGAAGGCTGAACAGTGTGTCTCATCCGGCTTTTTTAAAGATGTGGAGCTGACAAAAGGCTGGGAGAAAAGAATCAAGCCTCGCTTTTAGGATTTGGTGGTTGCCAGTCTAACCATCCGCTTACCGGAGTCAAACTTGGTCCAGAAGCTCAAGGCTCTTGATAAGCGCTTTTGGCCAGGAAAGTAAGTGGCCTTGACTTTGCATGTCGAACAAGAAGTACACAGCCTTGCTAAAACCCTAACGGGACCAGTGAGGGAGGCTGTGGAGCAGTTAGGGACTGGAAACTGCAGGCTATGCATAGCAAGTCGCACTTGCCTCCCCATGTCTGCTGAGTGTGAGAAAGGTTTATCCGCCGTAAATGACACAGCCAGCCACAGCTGCAACAGGTTGCGCGAAGAGAGCCTCTCTTCACTTGTTTGTGGACCAAAACGGACCTCCTTTGGCCAAATTTGATCCAGTACAGTTCGTAAGAAGCTGGATTAAAGCAAGACATCGTCTCTCCTCTTTTTGGATACCAGGACCACAACAAGAAGATGCTGAGCCAAGGCCTCTGTGGTCCATTCTATTTTAAGGTAAGATATAATATTTTCTCTATGTTCGCTGTGGCTGAATTGTGATAGACCTGGTGTGCACAAGGTGAAAGTTGTACAGCGACACACAACTGTGCACGTGTTGGGTTTGCGTGTCTGCGTGTGGGTTGGATTAGAGAGAGGAGAGTGTGCTGTATGGATTCTGTTGCAGGGCATAGTTGTGGTTGTGTTGTTGTGCATGTGGCCTTATTGTTAATTATAGTGGCCTTTGCAATGTGTGTGCAAAGCGTGTATCAAATCTTGTATATTGCGTACCGAGTCTTTGTAAGACTTCCACGTAACACAGGAGCACTAGGAAGGGGGATTATACTGATTAGGGTTTCATGAGGATGAAGATACACTGCGAAATAGATGTATTTATGATCTCACACAAGAACAGAAAGGGAGGAAGCCAAAAGAGACAGAATTGAAGAAGTAGTGAAAAAGTGTTGGAGCTAGAGAACGTGAAGAATAATAGTGATAAATCAGATCTGCTGTGACCCCACACTGTCCTGCAATCTTTCTGTCCCCCCCCAATCCCTCACATGCTCCACTTAAGACACGAAGTCTGTGCTGACAGCTCAACCTGCTGACCTTCGTGACCCGTCTGCCCCTTCCCCCTAGAGTGGGACACCCCGGGAAAGAGGAAGTGACAAGGCCACAGAGGGCAAAGGTCGACTCAGACGATGTATTTCAAATGTGAGGGAACAAGATGGATGGTGGCGGCTGAAGTGGAAGTGGCATGTTTTTACTAGTCAAAGAATCTCAAATGTTTTTTTCCCCCACCATGTACAACAAATGTGACATACTGCTACGGTTCAGTATCTCCCTGAGTCTGGGGGAGATACCCAAGATGGTAGTATAAGAAGCAAAGAGTGCTGAAAGAGTCTTCACACTGCCAGGCCTGCACTGTTCAGTGTTTTCCATTCATTAACTAATGTATGGTGGCCTGCCATAGATTAATTTCTGGTGGCATAGTCTCATAATGAACAAATTTCGTTTTCTCCATCATCTCTCACTTTCTCACTTTAACTAGAGAAACAGTGCTATTTGTCTATGGGAGCCATTTACTTCTGTCCATAAAGCTAAAATGTGAAGTTGTAAAAGATGTGGACGGTCTCCCCTTTTTCATGGCGAACTCCACTTGTATGTACATCGATCAATCCTCACCCACCATCTTTGTTGGTGACATAGGGTGTATGCGCATTTGCGAACAACATTTGTGGTGGCATTTTGAGGACACAACATCGTTTGAGGCATGTGTTTAACTAGCTAGCCTACATAAGAAAATAGAAAAAATTTCCTAGTGTGACTCAGTTGTCAGGTCTATTCCAGTTTTATTTCTTGCTCGCAGCTGCCAGTTTGAATTTGTATGCGATGGCTTATATCTTCTGAGGGGCAGATATGTAATTCAGGGTATTACTGCCACTTTTAATGTTTGTCAACAGTGATGTAACACCATGTGAATAAACCTGTTCAACACAGGTAACCACTTTTGCTCAAATGTGTGCTCAAGCATATTTTGTGAACTGTGTTAAACAGAAGTAGCTTCTTAATTTTAAAGTGCACCAGATTGAAGCATTTAACTTTACATTTTTAAAACTTTTCTTCCTGCCCTGCCCTGTCTTCATGGGCCCAGACCCCCCTAGAGAGTTCAGGCTCCTCCCCCAGGATTTCATGAAATCCTGCTGGAAACACTGCTGTTGTACTGTTGCTCAAGATGTTTTTCTTATAGGTTTGGATACTGGTCTTTTTGCATTCTCAAATTTATTTTGTTTTTTTAAACCTACTTTTCTTTTGACTGTCATAAATTTGGCAAAAGTATTTAGTAGGAGTAACCAAAACAGTAGAGGATGCCAAAACAAAAATGGTTACCCAGAGCAAAGTCTAGTTCTCCCATTGTTTTGTCGAACTTTTTACGTAACATGTCTTTTACAGGGAACAGTCTTTTGGCCATTACATGTATATGGAGCTCAATAAACATTTGCTGCATGCAAGTGTTCAATTAATTAATTCCACTCATGTCAAACTGTTTACTAATTTAGGAGATGTTACAGATCCATACACTGGATACATAACAAGACACTAATTGGTTAAATTGATTGTCAACTTGACATTAAATGAACAGCAAGCACATATTAATTCTGCGGGAGTTTACAATTATATTACTAACAGCACTAAAGCTAGTCCAGGAACTGTAATATCATGTTGTTGTTGGCTCTTAATGTAACTAATCACTTAGGGTGACTGCCAGCCGGTGCTGTAATGCTTTCCTGATGCAATTCTAGATGTTCTATCTTTGGCCCTGTTGCATTAAAATGAGAAAAAAAGTGCTGTGAAAAGTGCAAGTCAGTGCTTGTGGAAAAACTACATTTGACACCCTGCACAACTGCAGCCTGTGTTCTATGAGGTAGTGATGTCCAATGAGTCTCTTTTTAACACAACAAAAATGGCGTAGTACAACCAGAAGTATTAAAAGGGACACCCTGCAAGAACCACTATAGTAAAATCTCTGCTGGTTGACAAAATCTGTATTGTCAAATGATTTGTGTTGTCATGATTAGGGTATTTATGGTTATGTTTAGTCACCCAAGAGCAGTTGAAAGTTTGGGAAAGACGACAGTCAACAAGTCAACATTGACATTATGGGATGTGAATGCAGCCCCCCAAATGTCAAGCACATGTATGGCTGACCACCTCCACTGACACTCTACACCCAAAGCCTGAGCCTTACTTTGTCTACAGAGGAGGCATTTCAACTACGTTTTACATCCCTCAATGTGTGTCAGACAGGAAAGATACAATCCTATTTTAAACAATCTAGTTGTCTACCTTGGCCGTGTAGTGGCTCGCATTTCACTCAGAACATACGTGCATAAACACAACCTAAAGCGTATATTTACTCAAGTATCTTTTATTCGTTTTGGGCTCTTAGCAGTAAGAACATAAGGTTGTCATATTCAAGTACAGCCAAACAACATCTGTTACCTCTGCTGGTAAAAACATGAAAAATGTCAACTCTCAACTCTTATGTGTGTTATAAAGCTGAGAAACAGACCCTCCACTTTAGAAACTTTTCCTGTGGACATTGAAACCATGACAAAGCCGTGACTGAGCCAAAGCACAGCTGGAACGTGACGCACCATCTGACTGCGTCGTGATACACTTCTACAGCATAAAATAAATATGTACGTTGCATAAGAACAAACAGGGTTGTCACCCAGAAATATGTCTATCAAACGAAACAAATAGTCGATCTTGCTTTGACCGCTGGGATTTTGCTCTCAATTAAAGATTTAAGAAACATCAAAGTATTAGTGATATCCCTTGATTGGAAAGAACTTTACATAAAATATCTGCTGAACAGTCAGCTGAAATCTAATGAAATGAAAGTAGTCGTGTAGTTGATGAAATCTGAGGAATGCTTAAGATTTTCTCTGATCACAGGTTATTTTTCAAAATATCATTAATGCCCAAAAGCATGCCTCATATTCTTCTCTCTCTCTCTGTCTCGCTAACACACTGAATAACGAGAAGCTGAGTCTGAGGGCCACATTCTTGCCCTCTCCACACTCAACTGCCAACACAGCACGTGGCTTTGTGCTGGCTTCGCCGATGGCTCCTTTTAGGAGTTCTTAGTGGGTCACACGCACAATACACTTTGTGTTACCGAGCAGTGAACCTCCACTGAGGGGATCGGTGGTGTCACCTGAAGGAGGGGGATACAGAGAGAAGGAGAGAAAGAGACCCATGTTGATGGTTGACGATGGACTGGGCTGGAGTTCGGACATGCAGCCCTACTGAACTCATTCATACTCTTGTTCAAAGGAAGACTTTGAGAGGTCAAATTCTCCAAAATGAAATGGAAGAGGACTTGTAGGGTCTGCTGACAATGTTACACTACATACTGTACGTACATGCAATCACGCAACATACACACATGTATCATTGCATACAGACACACACACACACACACATACAGAAGTACACCGATACATGCATGCAGGCACACAGATACACATATCCACACACACAGACGTGCGCACACACATGGATATGTCCAACAGCTGCATGGGTTGGTCTGGATCGAGACCAGCCACCTCTTGGCCACAAAGGACTGCTTGTGCCCCCGGCTAGCTAGGAACATAAAACACAAGAGATAAGACCAGACACTGTTTGCCAGGACCAGCGGACCTCCCCAAACAGGAACTGCAAGTGCAAGTGTTTTACACACAAACACACACACACACACACACACACACACACACACGGATGCAGGAAAGCACACAGATGCATGTGGATTACACACACATACAGTACATGTCTGAATGTGTGTTTGGAGATCATTGCTAAATGACATGCAATGAGGTCAAATTCATTTTTTGCCCACCTCTGCTGGGCTACTTGCTCCAGATTTCTAAGCTCATCTGACCACTTAAGCTCAACAAAAAGTCGACCTACATCCTTAACAGTACTTAAAGTGAGGTTGTGTTTGTTCATAAGAATCAGCTGCTACTCCTGTTCACTTGCGGATCCAGTTTGAAATATTTTAGATTGTTGATAAAGTTGTTGATCACAGAGGGAGATTAAGAGATTCCTGTCAGTGATTAATTATCACCATAACAAACAAATGTTCTACCAATGTAACCAAACAAGGACTGAATGTTCTTTTTTCTTTTGGACCACTGTCCTTGGGCACAATTCTTATTTGTATTATATTATAATATATTATTATATATGCTTATTAATCCTTTGTGACAACACATCAAATGTAAAAACATGTTGTTAAAGAAGTTTAAAGCAATACTTAGAAATAAAAATAAATGCATCATTGCTCAGTTCAGCTATAATCTCACTTGATCTTGTATAACCAGTAGCTTTTGGTGGTTAATGTTGGCTAATGTTAGAAAACTTAAGATAATATTGTAACTGACATTACTCAGAAGACTGACAGAAGCATTTTGCTGACTTTCTGACACCTCTATACTTGGTCCACTCTTGCACTATGTACAACGTACTTACTTTTAGTATTCATCAGCATTTGTGTTGTAACTGGACTTGTGGCTGCTGTGGCTGCTGTTCAGGAAAAGTCACATAAGCTCACTTCAAGGATTCTTTAAAATGCCTTGACAAGGGTGTATTTAAAGAAACTCGCACAGAGCTTTCTTATAAGTAGCTGATAGAGGTGATACTTAAGAGGAAGAAAACTCTTGCTCTGAGATGTTCTGTGAAAAGAGGCAGGTCTATTGTGTCCTGAATAGCAGCTAATGTGAGGCCAAAGAAACCTGCTTCAACAATGAAGCGGTGCTCTATTCTATTCTATGTGGCTCTATTTCTGCTGAGTCATGATTTATCCAGTCACCACTTGCAGGCCCACACAGACACAGGGCCACACACACCATGACACAGTAGAGTCTGTGTGGCTTGGATCAAGGTCCACTCACAGAGGGGAGGAGGGATAAACTCCAAAACGTGACTGATGTCTTTGTCCTTATCGCTGCCCTTTTTCTTCCCCTCTCTCTCCGTTTGTCTATCCATCACCAGCCCCGTCTCTCTCTCTCTCTCTGTATCACCTCCCAATATCTGTCCATCTGTCGCTATCACCACTCCCTTCTATTTCTCACATATCTGTTCTCGTTTTATGCAAAGCAGGCTTGTTTCATATGAAATCGCAAAAAATTAGCATCAATTCATAATCTCGTGGGAGCTCCAGCTAAGTGCAAGAACAAACTTGATGACCTTTTGGTGTGTTTTAAATATTTGTGTCCGTTGCATCAACAGGGTGTACATCTTTGTAGAACCAGATGTGTGAGGAAGATATCGATGGGGAGATGTGGAGTTCCAGACGCTTGAATGTTGCTGTATCACCAAGCAGTTTATTTTAATAATTTCCACTTCATTCATCAGCTGTCCATACTGACCAGCGGGCCCTGCAGCTGTGGCTCATTCATAACCTTCACTGGCCGCCACCACACACACACACACACACACACACACACACACACACACACACACACACACACACACACACACACACACACACACACACACACACACACACACA
>JAVQJL010076423.1:0-13741 GCA_036024295.1 Nannoperca obscura
TACGTAATTAAATTACAAAATAAATATAATTGTAATTGTAAACCGCAGTCAGTCACAAAATAAAGTATCCTAGGCCGACCTCTCGTCTCACCACGTAATGTAGCTCTATATTTAGCTCGCTGTCCCTCTAGTAGCTGTACATTTAGGTTTAATCTCCATTAATGACAGAACATTGACTTACTATTTTTATAAAAAAATGGACTCAGACGTCATTAGGTTGTGACATTTCTACAGGGCAACAACAGCCTAAATGATTTGATGCTAACTATGCTACATACTGTGCTTTTTGCTGGGCACACAACAACACTTGTTGCCAGTTTGGCCTGTTAGTGAAGGACGAGGCAGATTCTCCCTGAAACCTATCTTGTCGTGTTCTTCTCCACTAAATCAAAATGAACCGTAGCGCCACCTAGTGGACAGATCTGAGTATATTGCTAGTGGTTTGGCCTGGATGTGATTTGATTTCTCCAAAATATATTTCATATTTAACACATATTAACATGGTTGATCATTGGTTGTAAACCGTATTCTATATAGAATATAACTTTATTTCCTAATAATAACATGAATATGTCAGGCTACAATGGGGGAGACAGTAATCTGTGTTGAGAACTGTTGGGAGGTTTACACTGCCTGGTTTAAATGTATATTTTAGGACTTTTCAGCTTTATTGCCCAGTTTAAAAAATTTGTTAAAGTAAAGTAATCAAATGTAATATGTTATATACTTTTAATGAAGTAATAAAAATAGTTGCATTACTTATTGCTTCTTAAACAGGGTAACTAGTAATCTGTAACCTATTACATTTCAAAAGTAACCTTCCCAACACTGGACACTGACACATTGAAAACAGTTCCATGAATGACCAGATGTAAATTAAATGTCTCTCTCCACTAAAACCTCCCTCAGGAGCATCCGTTCCCACCAATCCTTTCCTGGCATCCCCATCTAAAGCAGCGACAGACGCCACGTGACCAGCCCAAACACACAGGGCATGGATGGTATTTATTATAATTCGTGTCAGGCCTGTCTATTCACAATGACAGAGGCTTTATTCTTCAAAATTCTGACAACTGGAGTATCTACATTCATCATCAGTCAGCAGTTTGTTTATTTGGAATTGTAGAATATCTGTAAGTAACTGTCCTGTTGATCTATCCGTCTTACCATTCTGGTACCACATCATCTGGAAGCCAGACGTGGACAGAGAGGAGTCGGATCTGAACACCACGGTGAGGGCTGAGCTTGTGGTACCGTTAGCTGGGGGGGGCGTGTTTCCGCAGTATGTACCAATCAGAGGAGCTTGCTCGTTAGGCCCATTATATAGCTAGGACAGTAATATTTGGAGAAAGTATTATGAGTGGAGAGTATAATACATAGTCACAAAAATATATAATATTTCCATTATGGGTTGACAAACATAAGAGAACACCTACGAATATAATGCTATCATATCATAAAGTTGACAAATTTGGACTTGAAATTAGCATATTGTTAGGAAAAGATTTATTATCTATCTTTATTATGTTTCTGTCAGTGTGTCTAACCTATACACACTAAACTGACCTGACAAGGACAGCAAACTAGAAACAGCAGAACAATATGAGGTTGTGCATTTGTAAAACATGTCGGATTTAGAATGTGTTTCATCTTATTAAACAGACTGTCAAAGAAAGTTCTGGTTCATTACAATCCTACAGCCTAAAGGAACTCTACTGAGAGATGTGTTTCCATGCATGACGAAATTATGTTTAAAAGACAGCAAAATAAAATGAGCATGGGGCGTTATCACACCTCTGGTTGGCAACGGTCCAAATCAGTTGATGAGTTTGTAAAAGAGACAAACCCAATCGAACTTAAATGCATCACTAAAGACCATGTGACAACGTTCACTCCGCTTATTGGTCAGATGTGTCTGATGACATTACACACAGGAACAGAAGGTGGCGGCATGCACCATTGACGGTGGTTTGTAGTCCGCCAGTAAAACCAAAGTAGGTCCTGTGTTCTGATCTAGTTCATATATATGTGAGAGAAACATTGCTGGTTCTGCTGCTACTAGAAACTGGTTATCTATGTAGCACAATTTCAAACTGCCTTACATGTACAGAAAAACACTGACTTCAAAAGAGAGAATGTAAAAGGAGATAGGAGACAGTCATGGGAAGATACATGCATAAATACAGCAGCAGAGAACTTACTGAAGCTCACCTATGCTCACTAATTGTACTGCAACTGTTGGGAGTGGGGGGTTGATACGGTTGAATAGTGTACCTTGATGTAGTCATAGATACAACTGCTGAAAGTGGATTCCAAGTCGAAGGCAGTAAAGGTGTAGTTGATGGTGTTTCCCTGGTGGGCCTGGATGGTCCAGCTGCACTCTGAGTTGATAGGGTAGTTGTTGGGAAAGTTCAGAGACTCCACCACTCCATTGTGTTGGCCTGAGATCAGCACGTTGTGGCAGTCTGCAAACAAACACAGCCGCACACTAACACACACTGCAACGCAAAACTCCTTCCTTTTTAATCTAATGTATGTCGCCGTTGGATTCTGCAGAATATTATGTGATATATTGTCACATGAGAAACAGGGGACTATAATGGCATCATGTTGGAGTGATTTGGTTTATTGACAACAGTCTAATGTGGTTCTAATATTGAAGCGATTGAATATAATATTCAATATAATATATAATATTGAGTTATTTGCTGTCCACCACCCTTCATCAGAATGGACACAGGTACTCTATGTCTGAACTACAACTTGTAAAATGGCATTTTAGAAGCAGATAAGGAATCCTAAATGCCCATCTATTAGGATCGATTTTTAATTTCTAAAATGCATTAAAACTGTTTTCCTTAGTAAGAAGTCAATGTTTTTCCATCTGCAGAGATGAATAATAACGAGTTATATTTACTCACTATTACACTACTATATTTAAGTCACTTTTTGGAGTAAATTGTAGTTTGACTACCACACCCACTCTACTGAAGTTTATCTTTCTTTACATGCAGATACACTCACCACACCACTTACATTGACGTACTATTCTATTCTAATCCCTCTAAGTAAATCTCCAAGTGAATACTAATACAGTGGTCACATACGGTTTTCCTCAGATAAAAGCATAAATAAACATAGTACTATTTAATGGAAAATAGCCATGATCAAAATGTTTAAATGAAATAAAGGAAGAGAGAACAAATAGGTTCTGTCCTACTGCATCAATTCAAGAAGTCTTCAGTATATACTTAAATACTTAAATTATTTTGATTACTACTTACCTCATCTTGCATAGTATTTGCTTTTACTTGAGTGTAGTTTTGGCTACTCTACCTCCCACCCCTCACATCTGAATGATTGAATCTCTTTAATTCAGCAACACAAAAGGTTATGTTCCAAAATATAACACAATATTGCATGTTCAGACTTGTTGCAGCCTACTGCCAACCTGTGTGTGTGTGTGTGTGTGTTTTCATACTTGATGTGTATGATGCGAGGAAGCCTCCAGCGCTGACACTAATGTCAGTGCGTAGTTTGACGTAAAGCTGATTGCGGGAAGAGTTGATGGAGCTGGGCGGCTGACTGCCACACAACTTGGCCAGCTCTGGAGCACTGCTGCTGTTCCCATCATACACCTGAACATGCGCACACACAGGCACACAGTTAAATGATTCAGATTCTGCTGGCACCTCAGTAAATATATACAGTCAGATTTAAAACCTATACCAACCTATATTTACTGTCACCAATTGTTGATCAGTGGAACAGCGGGAAACCAAAAGGACTGTATAGCATAAATCACATACAGATGCATGTGCATGGGCTTTATCGTGCGCAATGTGGACCCACTTGTTAAAACGTTCCACTGTACTTTATAATACTGTACTATATAATATACCTTACAGAATTAAACTTCAGTTTTCTTGATTAGTGTGCTGACTGTAGTTTTTAATGAAGTGCCAATGTTGTGAGAACACCATTAAGAAGCCTGTAGGTAACTCCTTGCTGTCTTGAATCAAGGCTTTAAGTACTTACAGCTCTGCCAGGAATTGTATTTCTACACCTTCAACTCATCTTTGAAGTTTTTACTACTTTTTTTTCAACCTCAGTGTTGAGTTGGATAAAGTCAAGTGTCCAGCCCATAAACAAATCATCTTCAAAGTGTTGCATAATGCACCCACATGCTGCCAGGTACAGTACTCACAGCCAGGTAATCAAAAGAGCAGCCGGAGCTGGACTCCAGGTGGAAATCAGAGATAGAGAGGAGAAGATGGCTGCCCTGGTTGGTCCTGATGGTCCAGTAGCACTCAGAGTTAGGGTGGTAGGGCAGGGGGTAGTTAGGGGAGGAAAATGCCCCGGATGCAGATGTCAACATCCCTCCACAGCCTTGGAAAAAGGAATTAAATCAAATGGGCAGGTACATGTATGTGTGGTGTGTGTGTGTGTGTGTGTGTGTGTGTGTGTGTGTGTGTGTGTGTGTGTGTCTGGAAGTTGCATAGAAATTAGGGATTTTAGGCATTTGGGTGTCAATTAGTAGTGATAAACAACATTTATACCATAATCTGGCCAAAAACAACACACTCACCAGTCTGTGTGCCATCCCAGTGGGCAGCAAATCCGCGATGAGTGATGATGGAATCAGAGCGGAATCTAACCCAAAGACGGTTACTATGGGATACCAGGACTGGAGGCCTTTGATTGCCACAGAACTTACCAATCAAGGGAGATGTCTCATAGCCACCGTCCCTGCAAGAGACAGTGGAAAAATGTCAGTGGTCATGTTGAACAAAGAAAGCCTAACGATGCTCGCTGATGTGGAATCAACCCCTAACCCTAACTGGCAGATGTGACAAGATAAACTGTAATTGCACCTTATACCACCTTAATTCTTTCCTTACCTGATCTCCACAAAGTCAAAGTGGCAAGAAGGAGTGGAGCCCTCCAGCTCAAAGTCAGTGAAGTTGAGCATAATCTGCATGTTGACCTCCACAATGATCTTGAAGATACAGTCTCTGTTGTTGGGGTAATAGCCAGGGTATTTGGGTGAACTGAAAGAGCCTGTAGGGGAGGTGAAAGTCTCGCCACAGTCTGATGAGAGAGAAAGGTTGAAGTAAATTTTATAATCTGAGTACAGAGTTAAAAATAAACATTAATATTTGTTCATATCATCACAGCACGCCAATTTAGTTTAAGAGGCCATTTAGATCTTGTGATTTTATTGGCATATTCTGCCACGGCAGTTTCTGCAGTTTAGTATTTGTAAGGTAAGTTTTCTCACTGTGAAGTTCTTCTAATTACTGCTGAGTTTTGTGAATGAAACTTGCCCACCAACCACAAACAGAACACAACACGTATAGCACTTTGTAGGCAATGATCGTGTTAATGATCAGATCTTATGAACAGGTGGCATTTATCAGATTGGAACGAGCGATGTTCGACTAGTTTTGTGCATTCAATTAAACACACTGTAAACCCCATTTTAACCCTGAATTGGTTACAATTGTTTTAATCAGGCCAGATCAGTTGTCATTCTACACTCAGTTTGAGGGGGGGCCACGCCACCTGATTAACTGCCCAAACAATCGATGATCTGTCAGTTGGATTTCTGGTAGGTCAGAAGTTTTGGTTTAAGCAATTCCAAAATATAAAATATCCGTTATATAGTGAGCTAGTTTTAATTGTATTATAATAGTACTGTACATGTGGCTAAAACTGCAGTCTTAACTGAGTCTGTGCTGTGATAGATACTGCAGAACACACAACCATCCAGCCATCTGCGACTTCATAGTAGTCTGAAGTTCTTCTTATTCTCAGTTCATGGTATATTTTCACAAAATAATGTTGCCTTTCTCTCTTTGGTCAATATAACTGAGGACTCAATCGTTTTGATTCAGTAACCTTAATGGGAAACAAAACTGACCATGTGAGGATAACAGTAGCAGATTCTGGCTGAGCAGAGAGGCTGATCAAAAGGTGTAGCGTGAGTTAACACAACATACAAAATGTATAAAGCATGGGCTGTCCAGCTTAAGTACGTTTGGTGAATATGACTTGGAAAACCTTACAAAAATGATAGGAAAACGAAAATGCCCTCACTCATCCCTGTTATTTGTCTCTCTTCTGCACTGTACACTTTTGCTACAACAATGTAAATTTCTCCACTGCGAGACTATTAAAGGATTTCTGATTCTGATTCTGATCACAACGCATTAGACTAATGAATCACAATGTCCCTCTATTCCACAAGGTTTATGTTGACGTTTTTTTCCCAGATGATGCTGCATTATGGAGACATTAGTGCTAATGTCAGCATGAACACGGTCTTACTGACAAGAACTGCTAAATATCTCATGCATTTCTTTAAAACTCTACTGTCAAAGCTCATTTAACAGTGCAGTTAATATCTGCGTGGATATCCTAAGATTGTATCATTATCTAAACACTCCCCCACAGGTCAGTGACTGAGTCAATGAACTGATTTCATTTTCAGGAGGTCATAGTTCAGTCTTCTATTGGAACTTGAGCTTGTGAGTTGTAGCCTTGTTGTTCAGGGCTAATTTATCAGTAGTCTCAAATATATTTGCTAATAACTGATAAAAAGACTGTCTGGCCAATCTGTTGAGTACCTGTGGTGGCATTTAAGGAAACATAGCTGGCAGAGAATCCCTCTGAGACAAAACTTGAGTCAGTCACAAACAGCAGGGTCAGCAGCCTGTCAGTACTGGTGATGGATGGAGGCACTGAATGCCCACAGTATCTGCACATAAAAAGCACCCAAATCTCTTTACACAACAATTATCTGCATAATGGTGATTTTCAACATATTATACTACACACACATACACACGCATATATGTGTGTGTGTGTGTGTGTGTTGCAAATTAACCATGTACCTGCCAATCTTGGTTCCTGTCTGCACAGTGCCATTGTCATACACTTCCAGGTAGTCAAAGTTACAGTTATCATGGAACTCCAGGTTGAAGGAGTCAAATGACAGCCGGACCAGGTTGCCTGGGGCGACACTGATGTACCAGGTACAGTTGGCCCCATGGGGATAGTTGGTGGGGTGGCCAGGGCTTGTGACGGTGCCTGAAAGACTGGTCAGGGTACCTCCACAACCTGGTACAGGAAAATAAAGAACTGGTTAAATTTGGAGATGTTTGGAAACGTTTTAAAGTAGCTTTAGAATACACTAATACAATACAATTATTTCTGGAGCTTGTGATGTTAAAAGCAGCATATACAGTATCTGATTGAAAAATTGAAAAACACAAGTAAATGACTAATAAATATTAGTATTTTTGTAGATCTTGCATTAATGGCAAGTAGAACATATCCCAGAACAAATCCCTGAGGGAAACTCTGAAGAAATGACACCAAAGTATTTGCATATTTAACCCATTTCTTCAAATACTGTATACTTTACTTTATTGCTAAATATTTTCAAAGCAGTATGTAAAGGTTTCAAGTTGTTAACGACATTTACCTCTATTACTATGGGAGTTAATCTCTCTGGAGTTAATAAAGCAAAACTGGTAAAACTATATACTATATACAGGAACCAGTGGTTTTGTTGCGGTTTTAGTGTTGAGAATCACTTCAACATCATGGCATGTACAGCAAGGTGGAGCAATAAGCACTAATATAAGTAGGAACACAGAACATTTTAAGGACTATGGACTGGAGCTGGATTTCGGTGTTTATGTATTTGTGCATGACTCCAAAGTCTTCAAGAAAAGCCATGTTTTGTCTCTTAATGGCTGGTTAAAATAAAACGTCTGCACAGGAGGAAAACTCTAAAACGTCCTGTGATGCTTCGGAAGACATCAGCAGAAGTTGGCAGAAGTGCATACTAGACTGAGGTGCAAGATACAGTCAGGTCCATAAGTATTGGAACATCGACACAATTCTCATCTTTTTGGCTCTATACACCACCACAATGGATTTGAAATGAAACGGACAAGATGTGCTTAAACTGCAGACTTTCAGCTGGCCAAGTCAATCACCTGACCTGAATCCCATTGAGCATGCATTTCAGTTGATGAAGTCAAAACTGAAGGGAAAATGCCCCAAGAACAAGCAGGAAGTGAAGACAGCTACAGTAGAGGCCTGGCAGAGCATCACCAGGGATGAAACCCGGCGTCTGGTGATGTCTATGCGTTCCAGACTTCAGGCTGTAATTGACTGCAAAGGATTTGCAACCAAGTATTAACCAAGTATTATGATTGTTTAGTTTGTCCCATTACTTTTGGTCCCTTAAAAAGTGGGAGGCACATGTATAAACAGTTGTAATTCCTCCACCGTTCACCTGATTTGGATGTAAATACCCTCAAATTAAAGCTGAAAGTTTAAGCACATCTTGTTTGTTTCATTTCAAATCCATTGTGCTGGTGTATAGAGCCAAAGAAATCAGAATTGTGTCGATGTCCCAATACTTATAGACCTGACTGTAAATTCAAAGCAATTAAAATGTTCCGTGGTATGTATTACAAAATAATCTAAGCTCATATGTCTACTTTAAACTGCAGCTCATACTCATTTTACAATGAAGGGAGCTGGCATTTGTTTCTGGGTTTATTTTCAGTCAGGCACAAAGACGATCGTTGAGATCCTTCCTGTTGGTTAGAATTTTTTAGGAATGCAGCAGGAGGCTCTGGCTTCTTGCTGATTGATGTTGTTCGTGCCACATTGAGATGTAAACGTAATCATGAGAAATAGTCATAATGGACAAAAACCAGGCACTTCCTTTTAAACAGACTAAAGCTGAAAGGGGGTATTAACTGGAACTAAACAAGAAAGTCAAACAAAGTCAAATAATTTCAGTTCAATTATGGTTTTTGCAAATTAGCATCATCTCTGGTGACATGCTAACCTGGGAGGGCAGTCTGAGTTTGAAATCTTTACTAAGAATAATGATAATAATGGTACTACTCTCACCCTCCAAGGCAGAGCCATAGGCGGCTTCAAAGCCATGGTTGCTGATGGAGGAGTCGGTATTGAAGTGGATGTACATAGATTTCTGAGTGGACTGAAGCCTGGGGGGAATGTCAACACCACAAAACCTCCCCAGCAGAGGAGAGCTAGACGAGGAGCCATCCCTGACCTGGAAGATGAAGGAAACAGGCAGCATTAAAACTGATCTAGCAACCCCCTCTCCATTCATCAACCCATCCATCGATCATGTATAACACTCATAGAAAATATTGTTGCTCTCAGTCACCAGTGAGGATGTCCAGTGCTAAAAGCTACCGATTCAGTCAGTGACAATGCTGATTCAGTGTAGTCAGTCCTTCTTTAAGATTCAGTTATAAGGGTTTGTTTGTACATGTACTGAACTCCTCTAGCTTATGGAAAGGTATTATCAACATATGTGTTCTTCAAAGTATGTACCAAAAATATGGGTACTCTTTAGGCAAAACTATTTGAGTAGTTTGTATGGTTTAAGTAGTCTATAAGAATGTTTCATAGTTTATAGGCTCCTCATATGTTTTGCTGAAACCCTGCGTGGTTGGGCTGGCCCTGCCCTGATCCTCTTCTCGTTTCAACAACCATGTACGGAGCTCGTCGTTAGTTTCATTTCATTTAGATTAACATATATACGCAGATACGTCTGGGATGAAGGTTTTCATTCATTACCCATCACACTCTTGACTAAAAGAGTTGGTCACTCTCCTCTCTGCTTCCTCTAGCATCCGCCATCTGCAGGTCTTATATGCCTGCCCTCCTAAGGTTGACAACCAAACATAACGACAAATGACAACCTGTGGCAATGAGACATATTTCCTTCTTAATTGTAGTGAAGTGGAAGTGTAAAGTAGGAGAAAATGGAAAATCTCAAGTAAAGAACAAGTTAATTTGTACAGTACTTGAGTAAATGTACTATGGACTTTCCACAGCTGGTATTTATATATTATAATGATGAGGACAACGCGGTACAGATGTTTGTGCATGTGCATGTGTGTGCATATGTACAATATGTGTCTTCCTGTGTTTAATGCATAATAATAGCAGTAATAGTACCAGTAATGCATTTCATCGATCACAACACACAGCATTCATTTACCTCAACAAAGTCAAAACTGCAGGCTCCTCCCTCAACGTCAAATGACAGGAAGTCGAGGGTGACCACATAGCCCTCTGGCTGGTTAATGACCCACTCACAGACCTTGTTGTGGGGATAGGCGTTGGGGTGGTAGGGAGAGCGTATCTGCCCAGTCCCAGACAAAGTACCTCCACAAGCTGTGGAGAGGGAGAGTTAAGGTCAGTGGTTAATGGACATTGCTTAGATCGTCTGGATTGAAAGCTTTGCCTGGATCTGTGATAATTCCTTCATGATTTACTGGTGCTCTGCCCTGTACCTGTCAAACATTATCATCTTGCCTGAATCAAACATTGAAGACAGAATACTACCAACACTCTTGGTTCTGAGAAGTGCCAGTATCCTTCTCAAGACAATTTTAGCCCAAAATCTAACAAAAATTACACAAACCTCTCTATCCTCTCACTTTTGATTAGGCACACAGGTCTTAATGAACTGGATAATATCTGCGTTGTCCACTCATTTTACCAAGAAAATATCTGCTATTCCAATGTCAAGTCCATTAAGATTATCCATGACCTGACAACTTTCACTGCACTACACACCAGAATGTGCAGAAGCAGCCGAGGATGGCCAGCGAAGACTGAAGAAGGAGTGCTGATGCAGCCAATGTAGCATAAAATTCGATTATACATATGCAAACCATGTTGTCATATTACATGTGTGTGTAAATGTGTGGAATCTTACCAACGGTGTAGAGAGCCCTGAACCCAGCATGGCTGACTGAGCTGTCGGACCTGAAGCGGATCCACAGGAAGTTGGAGGATGAGAAAATGGGAGCTGGCAGAGAGCTCCCACAGTACCTCCCGATCAGAGGATCAGTCTCCATTCTGCCATCACGAACCTGGGAAGAAAGAAGAGGAAGGAGTAGTTTGTGACAATGCAAACAAGACTAAAACTAAACCAAAAATAACATTGGGATCGCAGAACTATAATTTCTAAAAGTTTCCTCTGCATCCCAAAATATCTCTTGTTCAGAAGTTGATTTAGCTATTCCACTGACGTTAATAAGATCTTGCAGTCAAATTAATATACAATCCACTGAGAGAAAAGAAGCAGCAACAAAATACCTGGAACCAATTCCAAAACAATACAGAAAACATTTAAGAAAAAGTTGGCCAATGTAATATTATCAGATGCTGTGGGTGTGGATGTAAACGTTACTTTCTGTTGGGTATCTTTAGTGTTGCTATCAGGATTAATGTCAACCATCAGCCATGTCACTCTTCCTCTAGATGTTTAAAATGAAGAAATATCACCACGCTATCTGACGTTTTAACTTCTGCTCTCAGCCTAAACTCAGACAGTTAAGTATTTCAGCTTCTGAGTGATCAACTGCTCTGTAGTAGAAAGAACAGATAGCAGAGTTAATGCTAGGTGAGGGAAACAGGAGGAGGAAAATCCTTCTTCTCACAAATAAATCCCTCTATAATCATACCCCCCAGTACCTATCTGACCTCCTCCACCCTTATACCCCTTCCCGGAATCTGCAGTCATCGGACACAGGTATTCTCACCATCCCCCACACCAGCCTGTGGACCTTTGGGGACAGAGCTTGTTGTGTCCCAGCTCCCACCCTCTGGAACTCTCTCCCGGCAGTGATCTGCAATTCTCCAATGACTTCTAAAAAGCTACCTCTTCACCAACGCCCATGGACTTAATAAACTGTCATCCCTGACAATCATTGCTACCTTCATTTTATGTTTTCATTTATTTTATCTGCTCCTCTGTGTAAAGTGTCATTGGGTCTCCTGAAAGGCTCTATATAAATGCAAGGTATAATAATAATAATATAATATAATAATAATAATTATTATTATTATTATTACTATTATTATTATAATAATTATAATAATAATTGGGAGATTAGAAGATTAGGAAGAAAAAACAGGAGGAAGAGGGAAAGAAACAGAATAGACATAGGAGGTAGAAGAGATGAAGCAGAAAGGAAGAAAAAGAATATCTTAATCAGGAAAACACTGTTAGATGGGCCACAGCATAATACCTGTGGGGAAGGAAAGTGATGAAAGATATCCAATAAAATATGCAAAAAGATCAATGTGGGAGAGATTGATGTGGGAACTTCTAAATATTTTTTCCTGCAGTATCTGTTCTTGCAAGTACAGCCGTGGCCAAAAGTTTTGAGAATGACACAAATATTAATTTTCACAAAATCTACTGCCTCATTTTTTATGATGGCAATTTGCATGTACTCCGGAATGTTATGAAGATTGATCAGATGAATTGCAATTAATTGCAAAGTCCCTCTTTGCCATTAAAATGAACTTAATCCTCCCAAAAAACATTTCCACTGCATTTCAGTCCTGCCACAGAAGGACCAGCTGACATCATGTCAGTGATTCTCTCGGTGAGACACAGGTGAGAGTGTTGACGAGGACGAGGCTGGAGATCAATCTGTCATGCTGATTGAGTTAGAATAACAGACTGGAAGCTTTAAAAAGGAGGGTGGTGCTTGAAATCATTGTTCTTCCTCTGTTAACCATGGTTACCTGCAAGGAAACATGTGCAGTCATCATTGCTCTGTACAAAAAGGGCTTTACAGGCAAGGATATTGCTGCTAGTAAGATTGCACCTAAATCAACCATTTATTGGATCATAAAAAACTTCAAGGAGAGAGGTTCAATTGTTGTGAAGAAGGCTTCAGGGTGCCCAAGAAAGTCCAGCAAACGCCAGGACCGTCTCCTAAAGTTGATTCAGCTGCGGGGTTGGGGCACCACCAGTGCAGAGCTTGCTCAGGAATGGCAGCAGGCAGGTGTGAGTCAATCTGCATACACAGTGAGGTGAAGACTTTTGGAGGATGGCCTGGTGTCAAGAAGGGAAGCAAAGAAGCCACTTCTATCCAGGAAAAACCTCAGGGACAGACTGATATTCTGCAAAAGGTACAGGGATTGGACTGCTGAGGACTGGGGTAAAGTCATTTTCTCTGATGAATCCCCTTTCAGATTGTTTGGGGCTTCTGGAAAAAAGCTTGTCCAGAGAAGAAAAGGTGAGCGCTACCATCAGTCCTGTGTCATGCCAACAGTAAAGCATCCTGAGACCATTTATGTGTGGGGTTGCTTCTTAGCCAAGGGACTGGGCTCACTCACAATTTTGCCTAAGAACACAGCCATGAATAAAGAATGGTACCAAAACATCCTCCGAGAGCAACTTCTCCTAACCATCCAAGAACAGTTTGTTGACGAACAATGCCTTTTCCAGCATGATGGAGCACCTTGCCATAAGGCAAAAGTGATAACTACGTGGCTCGGGGAACAAAACATCAACATTTTGGGTTAATGGCCAGGAAACTCCCCAGACCTTAATCCCATTGAGAACTTGTGGTCAATCCTCAAGAGGCAGGTGGACAAACAAAAACCCACAAATTCTGACAAACTCCAAGCATTGATTATACAAGAATGGGCTGCCATCAGTCAGGATGTGGCCCAGAAGTTAATTGACAGCATGCCAGGGAAAACTGCAGAGGTCTTGAAAAAGTCTTGCAAATATTGACGCTTGCATAAACTTGATGTAATTGTCAATAAAAGCCTTTGACTCTTATGACATGCTTGTAATTATACTTTAGTATATTATAGTAACATCTGACAAAAAGATCTAAAAATACTGAAGCAGCAAACTTTG
>JAVQJL010076424.1:0-24439 GCA_036024295.1 Nannoperca obscura
CACACACACACACACACACACACACACACACACACACACACACACACACACGTACAGTCCACTGCATCCCTGCTTGAATGTATTCTTCCTCTTCATCCTCCTATCAGATCCGGATACTCATTGATAAAGGAATGTATCGCTCCATTTACCACTGCCCTCTGTGACAGTGTGTGTGTGTGTGTGTGTGTGTGTGTGTGTGTGTGTGTGTGTGAAATAAACTGGGGAGACAAGTAACATTTGGAGTTCATAATAAGAGAAAAACAAAGTTATAAAATAAGTTATGAGTGAAGTGGACATTGCTGATTTGCTTAACCTTGAGTAAAATGCCTGACAGGACTGTTGGCAGTTCCCATGTCAGATGGATGACTTAATTTCTTTAGACATGGAGAATGTGCTGCATTATTTCTTGATCTGGATGCACTGAAATATACGGCCACGGAGCAGATGGTTGGTCTGTGACAACCCAAGCAGGAAAAATGGGAACAAGAAGGGATTCTTTCTCTCCGACAGGCCAAATGCGACATTTTACAGATCTAAGATTATGCATTTTACAGAGCTATCATGTAAGAGTATTTCTAGGCAATGTTTCTGTTGTAGTCATCCAGTAATACTGCAAATGGTGACAGTTTCTCTACCTCTTCCACTCTTCCTTCTTGGCCTGCGTTTCTTAGTTTCTGTCATCACGACTAGCACGAGTCTCGTAATATGGCTCATCCTCATTTAAATTAGTTCTGAAGCATTAGGCAGAATTGGCCTTGGGTATCAGTGAATTTATGGCCCAGTTGTGGCAACATGCACCAGTACGCAGAGCCATATTGTTTAGCTTTCAAGCTATTATCATACCCATTCGTTTCCGTTCACTGTCACAGGAAATTAGAATTTGCAGCAGTGACATCATCGCTGATTTTCCACTCCAGCAGTCGTTACTTCAAGATTAAACTCACGAGGGTTTGTGTGAACTGAGCTAACACAGTGGATTGTTCCGATTTCTCCACAAGAGCGCGAGGTGAGTCTAAGGTTGAACAGTTCACAGTTGACACGATGCAGAGGTGCACCTTTCACTGGCACAGTGATCATTCTTGGCAACACAAGGGTGAGGTCATCACCTCTGGACGGGTTACTTCCCCGTCTGTCTTTTTCTCTCATATACTGCTTTTACTGAACCACACACATACTGCAGGAAAACACTGTATCTCCCACTTATTTTATACTGCCAGTGTGGTTGTTTGCACATTTACATTTTCTATATGTAAGTGGTAATTTATGGATTTTATATACAATAGACAAAGCGCTTTACAATTTCTGCCTCAGAAACACACCAATGGCAGCGAGCTACCATGCAAAGCGCAGGGCAGACCATCAGGGGCAACTTGGGTTTCCGTGTCTTGCCCAAGGACACTTCGACATATGGACAGGAGGAGCCACAGCCCGGTCGACCTGGCCATGGCCACTGACTTTTCTTGGAGTACTGTAATGAATTTGTGAGTTGGAACAGACAATAATTCAAATGCTTTTTTTCTATACCATGCTGTATTTGTTTCACAGACAAATCATGGTATTGTCCTTCTTGTACTGTGTTTTTGTGTGTTTAACTATCAGACTTACTTAACCCATGTGTTTTGTTGACACTGGCTATACTTTCTCCTGTTATTTATTATTATTATTATAATGTGCAAATTAAGCATTTTTGGACCCTTTAAATTTTAAAAGGGTCTGACTTTATAAAAACCCAATATAAAGGAAACTTGTCAGTATCAATCCATAGCAATAAATTATTATATACTATTATGAAATAATGACTTGTATAAAATGAGTTTACATTCTCACTGAAATTTGAAATTGGCATTATCAGGTTTTACTTTGTTGCTGGTAGTCTATCTTGCCTTTCCCCAATGTTGGTGTAGCATGGCATACAGTAGCTATTATCTGCTAACCTTCTATACTTTGGTTGTATGGATGCTAGCTAACTACTTTAGTTGTACTTCGGCTCCATCGCCTTTAAAATGGTACAGCAAAAAAAAAAAAAAACATGTTTACATAAAACATTTCCTTTGTGGTGTTTTCTCCTTCTTAATCAAATGTTGGATGGGATGGATGTCAGTAGAAGCAACAGCAAAAGACATCACTGGACTGCTTGTATAGAAAGCTTGAAATCTCAGCAGTACCAGTGCAGCTTTCATCAATAACACTCAAAACACCCCCGGTTATATAATTACTGTCAAAACCTTATGACAGGTTTTCACTTTACAACATCGACTCAATTGGATTGTTCCTCGTCAGGTATTCGTCTCCTTGTTCAACCTTTATAGTCTTTCTCATGTGTTCTAATAAAAAACTCTTCAGTCCCACAGCTCGTGCAGATTGCTGCTACGTGTCTGAGAGGTCATAAGCTTATTGTATCAGCTAATTGTATTTCATGTGAGCTGGCCATGGTGTCAATCACAGACCACAGCCAGGTATCTTCTTTAGATTGATTTACCCATCACAAATGTCACAAATTGGTTATGTCATACCTTTTAAATATCAGTATGGTGGCAACAGTTGGAAGACAAGCAAACAGAAAGTCAAGCTGACGGTGGCCACGGCTCAAAATTGCTGTGGGTTTCTGTCCAGCTGTGTTACAGTCTTGGGGAGCTCACAATCAGTACAAATGCTGCTCGGATTCAAGTTGTGAGCATCCCCAAGTGCATAGTCTCCCTGTACTACTAACTGTAGGTTGTTTTTATATGTTGCAAGAAATAGTCTAAATTCAGAAGTTGTGGTAAAGAAAATCTACCTGCTTTCCTTATACTGCATACCGTATTCCAGCCCCCTACCCCCTTGCGACTTGTTGATAAGGTTTCCCCATCAGCCAGCTGCAGCCACAGCACTCCCACTCCTGCGGGATGCAACATTTCTAGCCTTGAGAACACCTAAGCTGTAATTAATGTTTGATATTTTAGCATCATTCACAGCAATCTGACCTTGATGAGCTATGACGTGCGGCCCCAATGCCGTTTTACAATCTCTGTGTCACAAGAGAAGAAGAAACAGGACGGAAACAAAAGGCTTAATTGCTTCCATTCACATTGATCACTGAAATATTGCGAGAGGTGAGTTGTTGCTGGAAGACGGCAGTGTTTCTGTTTCTGGTTAAACTAAAAGGATCTTACTCTTTAACAAAAAGCTCTGTCTCCGTAGGGATCCTTTACATGATGTTGTCAGACACTTAGAATAACAATCTGACCCTGTCAGTGGCAAAAACAAGCACTTTTAGTGGACGTGCTTTGACTGCCACAGTTGCCCACAAGGATTACGTTGCAGCCATTACAGCCAGTTTCATGTCTGCCGGCTGAGGCGATCTACTGGACCAATTTCAAAACCTAAAACTTTTGTCATCTAGTCCCCAAAATATGTTAAAAAAGGGCCCAGGTTTAAAAATACTGGAAGTAATCTTAATAATTCATCTCTTTAATCAAATTTAATTGATTGAGCAAACTTCATTTGTGGGGGAGCATAAACTTATAAAGAGAAACATTACATCAAAAAATAGATGTGGCATTGGAAATAAACAGGGTCCAACACGCACAAACACATTCGATTTATGTCAATTATCCAATGGCATAAATTTAATTAATTCTTCATGTGCTTAGCTGAAAGATGGGACACACCTCTGGTCAACTAATAGTGTACTGTTGCAGCAACTGGAGCATAATAATTAAAAGCAGTCTTATTAGGCTTAGACTTTTTAGGAGCAGACAGCTAGATGCAAAGTGACCTGGAGCTCCTATATACTCCCAGTGTTAAACCCCTCTGGACTGCATACAATTACTGTCACTGGACAAACATTGCCATCTCATGCGCTGCTTTACATTACAGTTGTTGACATACAAATGCACTGATTGTACTGAACAGGCCACAAAAGTAATCATTACCTTATAACTCTGATGTGTAGAGATGCAGTGTGCTCCTGAGGAGACATGGGCACCATTAGCGGAGAGGCACACAGCATGACACACGGTTACCTAACTGGCTGCTTACTTGATGCGCATAAACAACATTCTGAAACCATTTTCACACTTCACACATGGTTCTCCATGGATACTTGTATTGTGCAGCGCTGTGCAGTACATGCTGTTTCAGTAAGTGTTCACACTCCCTGCATTCTGCCTCTCTACGGAATGAGCACCTTTAAAAGTACCAGTGTTAACTAGGCAGTGCAAATGCGTACAAATATATGCAATTACTGCCGTTGAAGCATAAAATATCAAACTCCTCTCATACTCTATATATTGTTCAGAACTCTTGAAGCCCTCAAGCCATTTTAATAATGCATTAAACAGTAACTTTCGGGTCAATGCGGAGAGACGGTGGAGGTAAATAAAGCATCAATATGGAAAATTCTCACGCAGCCTTGTCGCTGAAGTCTTCACGCCACTTCGCTCCCTCTCTTTCACCTCGGACACATGGTGATCACACTCTCTCACACACACACTACTGATGGGGCGTGATTGCATAACACTGACGCTCACAGCTGCTGGTTTATCATTTATTAATGCTTCCGTCAGTGGCATAATTTGCTGTGCTCTGTATCAGACAGTAATAATTCAGGTAATATGCTGAAAAATGTGAGATGGACCAGGAAATGGACCTAACTGAATTTTGTAGCAGTAAAGTGTCTTCCTTCCTTCACTAGACATCAAAGGGGTCATTTAACAACCCAAAGGCATCAATATGAAAGTGAAATAAGCTAATCAACCAAACAAAAATGAAGTCATTTTATAACACAAAAACAAATAAAATATGCAACTGGAGTACATGCTGTATGCTGACATTATGAAACACCTTTCATTCTGCTAAGTTGATTACCACGGAGGACAAAGGATGGTGGTGACAAACTTGAAATTCAGAACATGATAGAAAGAGAGGGCATTCCAAGGGATGACAGGTTTGAGTGAGACATTTGTTCTTCGCAGTCCTTCACAATATTTGCTTAAACGCTGTTAAAGGCAGAATAAAAGCAATTCAAATTCCAATAAAACCAGCAGAGGGGTTACATTTTTTGCCTCCATATTCTTATCCTCCTCTCAAGGGTTTTGCTGTAGAAATTTGCACAAACTGCAAGTGTGTGATTTGATTTTGATTGAGGCAATGGTAGAGAGAGTTACAGTAAATCAACCGTTAAGAGTTGAACGCATGAATGACTTTCACCAGGTCAGTGAAAAAACCCTCAACTCTTTTCATCTGCTCATCAAAATTCAATTTGGCATCATAAATTGACTTACGGCGTGGTTGGACTAAGGGCACATGCTGTCTTCATGGTACTATGCCTAAGGGGAGTTTCTCTTTGTGTGGTATCTACATTATGACGGGACGTAATCCTCAGAATGTAGAAACACGTCTCTTGATTCATAATGCACAAAAAGAAAGACATATATAAAGTAAAATGTAAAACAAAACAAAACATAAAGATTGCCAACACTAAAAATGCACTTAAGAGACTTATTTAAAAGAATATACAGATGTTTCTAACTTGACATTCTCTAAACTGATGCATACTTTGTGAATATTGCAAGTAAGGCAAGAGTAAGGCAAGACTTTCATTAAAAGATATAAGACTTGTCACCAGGGGAAGGGGAACTCCACCAATTTTACACACCAAAGTATGTTTACAGGTCTTGGGGAGTACACATGCTCATGTGAAAAAAAGGTGTGCCAAACCTTTTGTGGCTCCAGAAGGAGCTGCAGTGGGAAGTTGCTGACACTAGTGAACATAGAAAACACTGAGGACAGATTATATTTTTTATTAATTATATGTTTTAGCATTAATAGTATTTGTATGTAGCTGTTTAGCCATGCCATTTTGTTTATCTAATTTACTTATTTAGCTAAATGATTAATTTAGTTGTAATTATTTCAAAAGGCTGGATTTGATGGATTCAGGGCCTTTTTTCTGGTAAATACTGGCAGCACAGTAGGTATAACATTAACCTGGGATGACATTTCCATCTGGATTACAAGTTTCAAAAGGAAAGATAACCTGGGTTGGGTGCATCAAATAGTATGCCTACAGTGTTCGGCATGATGACTGAACAGTGCTCAGAAACATCAAAATAGAACATTTAAGTGCTGAAATGAAACAAGCCTGCAGAGCAACTTCAGCCTGACAACATAAGTGGTGCTGTGTTCTGACCTGCCGATGTCTTGGCTTTGCAGTGCCATTACCAACAGGAAAGTCTTTTTAAGCTGTCATACAGACCGGCTAAATTGTAGCTGCTGCAGCTTCCTGTGCAATCACACTGCACCAGCTTGCTGCCATCCATCTGTGGATGAATCCCAGTCAGTTAGCGCTGATTTTCTCCACGGTCCGTTGGCAAGGAGATGGTGACTGATGCCAAAATGAAATCTGCATTCATATCAGTCAACCAACAACAAGACAACAATAACAACATCGACACGGTTGCCAGGTAAAACGCAAATAAAAGCAAAATTACACAAAAAAACAAAACATATCAAACCTAGTTAAGACTTTTTGTCCATTTTAAATTGGGCTATTAAACCTGCGGTGTAAAAACAATAGAAACTAGTCATGTAGTTGCATATTATTGGGATATTAGTGACTTCATCAAGGGGTGAATCAAGTCTATCAAGTCAAATGACACTAAAGGATTACTATGTAAAAGAATGATTGTCTGTGACTGGATATAAGGGCTTATTATAAGGACGATTAGAGTGGAAAATGACAGATAAGGATCAATCACGCTAGTTACGGTTGTGTGCCTTTCATCATCTCCACAAGAGAGAATGAACAACAGACTGTATCGAAAGCTACTCAAACCTATTAGATCAAAATTGATTTAGTGTTGGGATGACACGGATAAGAGGCATTATAAACAAGGAGCCATACACAATCACCTGTCCAAAACACTGTCAGCTCTCTCATGCTCTGCCTGAGGACACGCAATTAAAAAAACTGGAACAAATATTCTTTCATCTTTCCTGTTCTATGACTCCTCGTCAATTCTTTCTAATTTCAAGATGACAAGAACAAAATGGATATCTTTCTGTTCTGTGAGACGAGAGAGGATGCTTTGCTGAGCAAGCCAGAGCTGGAACCGACTCTGAATTATGCTGCGTGTGTGTGTTGCAGTGGAAAATGCAACACAGACTAATTAGTGGACTCAGCATTACGGGACCTCAAAAGACCTCAAAAGTGTTTTCCGTTTTACCTGCAGTCAGATGTTTCATGATAAAGCATCTCCATCCCCATCATAATGCCGACTATAAATCACATACACATCACTTTTTCTTTGCATTAATTCTGGGCAAATCCCAGTTTACTGTCACCAACGGTTGGCTCAAAAAGCTTTGAATAAATAGTATTTGTAACAGAGGAAAATGGAAAGAGTCAATCAGTGTGCCAATGTCAAAGAAAATGTCCCCCAAGGAGCTCAGTGACTTCAGGCCAGTGGCATTAAGTGGTGATGAAGGCATTTGAGAGACTGGTCAGGATGTTGCAATTTGCCTAGAGGCCAAACAGAAGGGTGGATGATGCAACCATCACCTCTCTATTAGGGACCTCTCTATTTCTATCTATCTTTGTGCACTTTAAGCACTTTGTTGGCACAAAAACTCATTCAAGACTTGTATTTATAAATGTTCCCCTGCTTTTAACACGATTAAGGTCTATATTTTGGCTAACAAACTGCTACATCTTTTACATTTTTATCTCAAGATTGTGAGGTGGATTGTAATTTTCTGATGGACCTCAGAGGGTCAGGGAAAATTATATTCTGTCCTCATAGGGTCATGTCCTGTCCCCACTACTGTTTATTTTCTTCACCAACGACCATAGAAGCTACTATAAAGGCAGGCCATTTCATGAATTCTGCTTTTATCGCCTTTATAACCTATGTTCTGTTTTGAGTGTCTAGCATGTGTAAAGTCTTCAATTCTCTTACTGTGTTGCTGCCTCATTCTTGTGTCACAATGAAGATCTGAACTGAGCTGAACTGAGTTTTCCAAATGGTTCAGGCACCACTTTCTAAGCGAGAGAATCAATAAAAAGAGGAAGAAAAAGTCAGTGATTGGAGTGCGGTGGTTTGAAATGTGCAGTCTCCACACAAAAGGTCAGTCCTCAGTAGAGAAACCTCAGAGCAAAACTAAACAGAACTGTATCTGTATTACTGGGATCACTTCTTACTCCCACTTACTTAGTGCAGCAAACATTGATTAGAGATGTTTTTAATATGAATGAGAAAATATATGATGAACAATGATGTTCGCTCAGTTTTTCTACTTAAAAATAAGAATTTGGCAAAGATGATTTGCACTTGTCAGATAACAATCATTGATTTTTTCTCTGAGGTCATAGTGTTCAGGTCATCTGAGGTTTGGCCAGTAGTGTATGTCAAGTAACCCAACAGTTTCCCTCTTGTCAATAAGACTCTGGGATGCCACACCGGAGTCAAAAGCAAACACTGATCCAGAAATAGCTTTCCTCCAATGTCTTGATGACAAAGAGAAACTTTCCACAGCAACATATGAGCACAGAATACATGCATACACGCACAATACACACTCACAACGAGAGAGAGAGAGACAGTGAGAGAGAGAGAGAGCTCACCTGGCCTCTTTGTTATGTAAATCGATTGAATCAATATGACAAATGTACTGTAAAGAGGGAATATACAATGCTTTTTAATCTCCACCAGCATTCATCCTCAACCATCGCTCTTATCACCACTTCCACACACGAGCAAAGACCTAAATTAATGGCTGCCACGTGTCAGCTACGTAAATCGTCAGGGCACGCTTGGTTGCATATGAATGGACAGGGTGTGCGTTAGATGGCAACACACAGAAGCGAGGTCTCAGGATTTCCACTCCTGAATCTACAGAAGCTCTGAAACGCCATATCATCTGGCTTTTTACATCACAGAATTTCTACTGAAAATGATTTGATGAATTTATAATTGATTTGATTTAATGGAGATGGTTGATTCATAACAAATAAATACATTTGGTTTCACTTTAAAAATCTAAAAAGGTGTTTTAGAATGTGTATATTTGTGTTGTGTGGCTGAACTAGGCACTTCCCAACAAGACTACAATCAGGCTAGCAGTTCTGTGTTGCTGTACTTAGGCACAGTGGTGCTTTGAGCTAAATGCTAGCATGCTAACTTCCTCACAATGACAATGGTAACATGACATTTACCACGTTAACCACCTTAATTTACTGTTAGCATGCTAACATTTGCTAATCAGCACCAATCTCATCCATCCATCCATCCATCGTTGTTGAGATATTGGATGTATTGCATGATGCAAACAGTCACAGCTGTCTTTAGCTCAGAAATACAAGCTAGTAATACATACTGTTCTTTATGAGTGCAAAGTTGCTTAATGTATTAGTTAATGCACCTTCAGGTCAAAAGTTGTGCTGTTCTACTTTGCTGATACTTTGTTGACTGACTGCGTAACTGCCACATGGCCACTCAGTATTCCTGTTATTACTTCAGGCTGATCATCAGTGCCTGGTTGGTTACTCTTTCACCACATCTGTACATGTCCATTCATTCTGTGATGTAACACATGCTCCGGAGGACACAGGAAACCATTTGATTATCGCATCGCTTCTGTCAGAGCAGAGAGGGCAGGTCCTGCAATATGACGAGGGGATGTCAGGTCACACAGATGGCTTTTTTTTTTTTTAAGGTTTTCCTCTCCCTAGTGAGGCTCTAATCCTATTTTATGCAGTATTTATGATTTTTACAAAAATGAAACAATACGTTTGACAACCAAAAATATTTTTGATTTGGGCAAGCATACAGCATAAATCTCATATATACATAAAATGCAGCTTAGTGGCCAGTGTAGAAGAGACTGAAGCATCTTCATGTGAAAAAAGATATACATTGTTATTCTTAGAATGTCTTTACAAATTCCAAATATGTGAGCCAGTAATTTAATGAAATACGTATAAATGAGATCATTTCACAAAACCATGGACTTTGAAATATACAAAAAAAACCAAAACCTGCGGGCTGCCCTTATGGGTAGCTCAGTGTACTCCAAAGGCCATCTGAGGTATCTGAACACAAATCTGCACTACAACAACACACACTCAGAGTCTAGGGTTTGCGTGTAAAAGAGGCCACACATATCTACTTAAAACAACTATCCTCTCATTTTGCATAAAAAAAAGAAAAAAGAAAAAAGAGAAAGAATTTACAAAGTCTCTATTGGTCCAACCTTAATGCCAGATTATATCAGGATTGCATGAGACATCTGTCATGCAAGGAGCTGAGTAAACTGCACAATATGACTTGTGAATGTCACAGATGACAAAATTAATCTGTTTACCTAAGGAGTGGAGAGACAGAGAGAGAGAGAGAGAGATTTTAAGATGTGTTTATATGTTTAACATGCTGCAACACAAATATAAAAGACTGGGAGTTATTGTAGGTGGGAACTCTTAATTTTCCTTGTTGGAAAGACAATAGGCAGATAATAATGAGTTTAGTTAATAAAATAATTATTTAGGTATTCCTGTTTGAAATGATGTTAGATTTTTAGATTGTAAAATAATCTTAGTAATAATCTTAATATTACCAGAACATTTGAGTACTTTTCATGACATAGAAGTAATAGTAATAGCACTAGCAGAGAAACTAGCAGCAGTAGATGTAACATAATAGAATTACATTAGATCCCTTTCATATTTTATTTTGGGGAAAAAATATAAGCTTATGCCGTCTAACAGACGGTTCAGGATTCCACAGCTTAGACTTAACAGGCTGCAGAGGTCATTCACTTCCCGATCCATTAAATTACAAATACATGTTTTGTAGATCCGAACGTGCTGTGCTAGTCAGTCCGAGGTCCCTCCACTGTAGTCTTTTATGGTGTCGATGGGCTTTATGCATTACTTTGCTCTTTATGTACCGACCACAACAGTTGTGCAATCTGTTCACATCCTTGTCCTGATGATACACAGAAGAGAAAACGAGGGGAGAATCATAATAATATCATTAATATTGTCATGGAAACTACAACAAAAAGTAAATTCATAAGGGATTTGCTTTAATCTGGCTGGGTTTAACGAAGGCAGGATTATTCACTGTTACGCAGGAGGCTTTAGGTGTCACATGTCCATGGAGTCTAGGATAGGGATAGGGCTCTACATCACAGGGAAACCTCTTACATCCTTTTGCCCTCCAACTGACCAGATTATAGTTTACTTTAGTGATGACTAACTGATACTGAATGACCAGGATTTGAGTCCATCTAGGGACAGCGTGTAAGAAAATACATACATCCATGCCCAGCCTATGCATATATAAGCAGGTACAAAATGCTCATCTTTTCGATTCATGTTTTCTAATGTAATATCACTGTGCTATCTGTGTGGAAATAAGACAAGCAGTTCAGTACACTCCTGTGAAACAAAATGTCCAAAATTGGGTTACGTAGAGTATTTGTATTGTATTGTGAGTATCTGCGTCATGATATTTGGAAGACACACTGTTGTTGAATCATTCAAATATAATATTTTACACCATAAAACCCACGTCACAGCAGGAAAAGGGGGAAATGTGTTTAGGTGACAAAACCCAACATGTACACAGTCAAAAATATTTTACTTTATAGATAACCAAACTAATGTAACCTTTCGGTGGTATACAGGGTTAAAATTTGATGCCTTCACGTGAGCTTTTCAGACCAGATTCAGTCCATTTATGCTCGGAAACGACACAGACGTCAATCCCTCAGATCAAATATAATCCTATCATATAATATATAATATTGTGTTGTAGGTATTAACTGTTGTAAGCAGTTCTCTGAAAGAAAAGATTCACCCACAACAGACCTGAACCACTGGCTGCTCTTTATCTTTATAAACTGATGATATAACACAATTTCATTATCTGTGGTGCAATGTTGTCATGATATGTCATCTCCTTTCCCTACATTAGAATTCAATACTCTCGTCACACACTTGTAAAATGTAAACATCATGTAAAAGGTACTGTAGTTTTTTCAGGCAGAAATAGCATTTTGCTATAATTTTATTTTTGGCTGACTGTATTGTTGCTGGGTCAGAACCTGGATGGCAGATATCAACTCTGTACTATATTGACATAATAAATCGACTCAATATGAGCATTTTCAGACTTGTGATTTGCCACCAAAACAATTAAGAATAAACACAAGTGACTGGAGTTGAGATGAGATGCAGATGGATTCAGGAGGAGATCATGATGATAACTACTTTAAAGTCATGAACAAAATGGAGTGGGCTAGTTCCAGTGTGCTTTCAAGACTTTAAACTGCAATAATGGCAGCGGAAACAAGTTGTGATCACAACATTGACATATCAGCAATTCAAAGACTGTTAACCAGCATGAAAGGCAATATTTACAGTTTTTTGATGTTTTATAGACAATTACTTGATTTAAATAATCCAAGGCAGATCTACTTCATTTTCCAAATATAACAATTGAGACAACCAAGGAAGATATATTGGGGAGAAATTTAGATTTTACAGAATTTTACCAGTATTAAGACTTTAAGAGACATTTTTACATTTAAAAACATATTTTCATATTTTACTTACTGTAAGTTATTGGATCTAAGGCTGCAATGTACTATTATTTTCATTATTGATTTATCTATAATCTATGTATTATTTTGTCAGTTAATCGTTTGGTCTATGTAACATCAGTAAATAGTGAAAATAAACCATTCAAATTTCCTAAAGGTTGTTTATTGTATTGAATTGCTTTTCTTGTATTAGTTTGAAACCCAAATATATTCAGTTTACTGTGACGAATGAATGAATGATTAAATGATGAATCAGGATTTAGCAACATTTGAATCATAATTTGATATATGATTGGTGGGTTGTTTGATCCATTCTGATCAAACCACATCTTCCCAGGCCTGATGAAGCATATAAACTGAGTTTTTGACTGTTAGGATTATTTTTCACTTTAATTCTTTCTTAATTAGTCATGGATATTCGGTGTTATAGAGAAATACTAGTATTTGTAGCAACGCTCCGTATCCGTATCTCTTTGGAATGTCCTGTTTCGTTTGACATAAAACCCCGTAGTTCAGTTCAGTGGATGACTGATTCAGGCTCGGTGCACATTTGTCAACAATATCTGTTGTGTACAAGGCCTTGACCTTTTTAGATGGATCAGTAGGAGCATGTCATGTTTCCCTTTGCCCCCTCACTTGTTCATATTGTTTAAGGGTATTTCTGCCAAAGTATTAATCCCAGGTTGTTCAGACAGATTACTGTTGGAGAGCAGGAGAGTGGGCTTGGTAAAGGGATATTGTATGTCGTCCTTGATGCAGTTATACGATAATCTGCTGATCGAGAGCCCTTAAGAGAGCCCCTGCTGCATGTGTGTGGGATCAAAGCCACAAGTCGGTCAATGGCAGGGATTCAGATGAGAGATGAAGATATGGAGCTTCTCGTGGAGCGATGTATTCATCCACAGTAGAGTGTGCGTGTCATGTGTTTCATATCATTTTACATGTGGCACGAGACAAGAATCTTTTAGATAAAATGTATAAATTAGGTTGTGCATACCCAAAATGACAAATCTCAGACAAAAACTCGAGAGAAGATGAAGTTTTTCAGTGAATTTAATAACATCCCCCACCTACTGTAATGAATCCATCCTTCTCTCCGCAGCTAGTCAGCAGTTTACACAACTATTATCTCTCTATTATCTCCAGATCATGAAGCTCAATTGGATTGAGGCAAACCTGTGGTGCTCTGTACCTTTTTAATCATTTTAGTCCCCTCGTGGAGGCATGCAGATATTGTACTCTGTGCAGACGTTGGGGGAATTTTAATCTTGTTGTGTGTTGTTGTGTAAAGGAACGCAACAGAGTAGATCCTACTGATAAATGAATCATGGCTTTAAAATCTTCATTATCGTCCTTCAACTTGGTGGTCCCATTCTTGACAACAAAGACACAGACTATATTTTCCTTCTGTTTGACTTTGTATTTAGAGCCGATATGTGGGGCCGTGGGAAGGACGAGAGAGGAGAATAAAGATGCAGTAATGGGGAAAATGCTTTGGGTGTAATTGATGGAAAGATGTGTTCCATGAAGGAGATGACAAACACCATCTGCTGACAGTTCATCAATAGGTGTTTGAGTGGTGGAGGCAAGGCAGCGACGGCAACACGAAGGGCCGGTGGATATTGAGCGAAGGTGGTTAATATAATAATATTAACATTCACTCCCATGCTGCTTTTCTTTATCTTTCATTTCTTTGAGTTTGCCCCCCTCCCCCCTTCCTGGGCACGCTGTCCTCTCAAAATGCTTTTGCTGATCAAATTTCAGCTTTTGCTACTACAGGATATATAAAGGGTTTTGCTCAGGAAGAAACAGAATATATTTGGGCGTGTGAGAGTGTGTGTGTGTGTGTGTGTGTGAATAACAAGATAACATGAAACCTCTAACCTCTACCGTGAGGTCAGCGCAGATGTCCAGCAGTCATATCTGAGGTTAAACGCTATGTGAAGGCAAGGTGCTTGGGAAAGGTTGAAGTGACTCACAGCGCATCTGGGTACCACACGCAAGTAACAAAAAGAAAAAGTAAACCATCGCTGGTCTTCAGCGTGAAACCTGTGGGAGGACGGAAAAGCTGCTGCATGCAGTCCGCCAGAGTTCATGTGAAGGTTCTGAAAGTGGATCAATGACTTTCTATCAATGATTTGCTGGTTACTATATATTTTCTTAAATGTGAGAAAGATTGCAGCTTTTCCCCGTTTCATATCTGTACTGTACGTTAGTCAATTTTCATCCCCAGTGTAGTGCAAACTTGAACCATACTTTTCACAAAATAGAAATACAAATAACTACAAAAAAGAAGAAAATTCGAATGACAAATTATGATTAACAAATAGTGGCACTAATTCTCCAGAAGGAAGCCATTAAACCATTGCAGAAGAAGAGTTAGCTGCAGCCCTACCTTGGAACACAGCGTTACTCAACTACTACTCACTACTTGTGTTTTTGCAGGTGAAGACAAGACATAGTCGAACTTGAAGCAAACTAAATAAACACACATTTTAGCAAAGTAAAGATTTTAGCTTGTATGTGTATTGATACATTTAGTGAAATACTTTATATGACATGCTAAGGCCCTGTAGGCAGCATTGTGAGGACTACATGTTTCTTTATGCTGCTTTCACTGTTAAAGGATTGCATAAGCTAACTGAGATGGAGAGCAACACTCCCCAAATTTTCCTTTCTGTGTGGCTGCACCGAATAACTGTCCCACATTGAAAACGGCCTCCCGTGAAGTGCAGACGGAGACCTCACAGAGCTAATCTTGATTGACTTTTCTGTTGCTACTGTCTTCAATATTGAGCTCAGATCACAGAGGCAGCAATCCTGCTGTGTGCTCTTTGAAGAAGATGCGTAATAAGATGACTCCATAATAACCTCTGACCTTTTGCCATCTGTATTAGTATATGAAAATGGACCGAGCCATACCAAAATCACACCCAGTACTCTTTTAGATGAGATTGTTTGAAGCTTTTTTTTGATGTGAGATTTACATTAAAGCAATTAAATATTTAATGAGATATACCCGTGGTGTAGCACATAATATCCCAGCATAATATTTACTGGTATATCGCAATGTATGAACATATTGCTGTAGTGTATTTATAAAGCTACACACGGAGCTCCTTATAAAGCATGTTTTTGAGAAATCATTGTTTAAGTGGAAAATGCTTTTTATTCTCACCTAGGTCAAAAGGTTCAAGAAGTATTCAACCTGACCTCAAGGAGACTAGTGTGTGTGTGTGTGTATGTGTGTGATCTGTAGATAAATAAGGTGGGCAGACACAGACATAAACAAACCAGAAGAGGAAGAGGCAAAGCAGCAGCAGGACTGCTTTTGCATTCTAATCAGAGTCCCCTGTTTTAGCTCCCAGTAAGCTCTCACCCAACAGGCCAGGACATTGTGCATCAGTGATTGCACAGATACTGAGTAAACATGCACACATTTACGTGCGTGTGCAGACACACACACACACACACACACACACACACACATACACACAGACTTTGACTGAGCGAAATGAGTCTGACTCAGTGACAGTGGACAGTGGGGAAATATTGGATGTGAAAGAAGGCGGCTGACCGTGGGACAGACGGAAAATGAGGTGACCCCTCTAAAACGAGTCCACAATCAATCTCCAGACTGCTGTTGAAATGGAAAGCTGCATAAATATGACTAATTTCAGATCCAAGCCCCCTGAAATCACCTTGTGGATTACGTTGGTTGTCTCTCCTGGTGGGTGTGACCTTACGTGGGCACCCGAGGACGATCGTTCACATCTTAATGTAACAAATGTCTTGCGGTGATTTAAAATAAAACGCGATGGAGGGAAGGAAGTGAAGCTGACATTGATTCGACTGGCCTGATGAAATTCGATCGCAGGGACAAATGAGACACAAACCGAAGGGGCTGCCTTTTAGTAAACTGACAAGTGTTGTGCATGCAGTGATTAATTGCATGAACACTGTTTCAGACAAGGATATAAGAAGAGTGTCTTGCACTTTGAAACATGATATTAAACCTTACTGACCTATAGGCTAACGGTATAGTCTATACAAACTCATGCTGTCTAGCCAAGCATTTTTAAAACCCAGAGAACTTTAATTTCTAGTGGAGACCACAAAGTTTCCAAAGATACCAAACATTTCAGACCTGTATGTTTTTAAAGTGTTAACCATCAGCAAACCAAATTTAAATATCACTTACAGCAATAACTACAACAGTTACTGTGGTTCGTTATATTTGCGTATCTGTCATATTGTTTGGTGTTTTGCTGCATTATTTGTTATTCAGAATAGCAGAAATATGGAATCCTAGAGCACAGCAGTGGATTAAAAACACCAAACCCATTAAAGTACTCGATGTGGGGGTAAGCAGAGGAGCTCATTAAGCCCCTGATAAATGGTGAACTGTTGCCAGATAAATCACAAGTCATGACCACTGGCGTTACAGATTCACTAGGGTCTATCTGAATGGGAAAGTAACAACATTTTAAATCCATTATTTCTCATGAAAACTCTCTACACTGTATATTTTATTTAATACTGACTCTGTGGCTGTTGGTCACCAATGAAATCCTTTACCAGACACTTGCTGTGATATGCTAAATAATTGAATACGTACGATAACATCATTCTGAAGGACGAGCACATTTAGTTGCAGGTCACAAGTCAGTTCATGGCCATACCAAGGTTATGGTGCATGTTCTTTCAGTGTAATGCTGAAATTACAAAATCGCAGAATTGCTACACGTGGATATTATGCAAGAACCTCCAGCTATCCTTGACTGAATACATATTTACATATTTAGTCTTAAAGTAAATAACCCCCACTAATCCTAACCATATGGATGCGGCCTGTAAGAGACAGGATTTGTACAAAGTCTTGAAAGTTTGGAAAATGCTTGATTATTTCCATTACGTTTCCGAGGTTAGGTATTGCTTGAATTCGACTATACTTGTTGATTTTCCACATGATAAACATAAAATAAACATAGTCACAATATACATTTATTACTGTGGGTAGAAAGGAATTTTGTAAACCTTAATTTTTGTAATTGTACTTTATAGTAACAATGTGTAGTCTGGAAATTTCTAGTTTATGCACCTTGAAAGTGCTTGAAAACTTTGAATTTTACTCTTAAAAAGTTGTATGAACACTGAAAAGAGAACAACGTCTAACCAGACAATAATGTATGAAGGGGAGCGACGGATGAAGAAATGCCGGGATGAGAGACTTATTTTTAACGATGTTGACAGGTGCAACCTGGGAGTTAGACCTACTAATGTATTTATAACAACCTGGTTTGACATCACAGTTTCCTAGAAAGTCCCTGAACAGGCCATGAAATGACTCATGGTAGCCTGAAGGTGCAAAGAAAATTCCAAGACTGCACTGAGGGTTTTTTCTCTTACGTTTTCTTAACATACATCACATATTCATAACACATTAATTAATAGAATAATTATTGTAAAATCAAAGTATGACAACCCGGACTGGTGTATCACAGCCATCATTGTCATTACTATCCAAGTTGCTAGATTATAGCTTAACTATAAGAAAATAAAGGATGTGTTGATCAGTGTTAAGGACGTCACTCACCCTGGTTGGCTCTTCTCTCTTCTCTTCAGGGTGGCTCCCGCCGGTCCAGGCAGTTGCGGCTGTGGATGCACTGTGGTGCACCAAGTAATCATCCAGAGCATCTTCCAAACCCCCCCCCCACCCCCTTAATTTCAGAATTAGAAGTCTACTGAGAAAAACCATTAATTGGACTGTCAGTGGTTAACAATTTAAAATGATTTTGATTTTGTTTGGTTTTATATCCATGGATTTTCAACACACTACAAATACAGTATCAGTATAAATGGACAGTATAAAGTGTCAGTGCTCCAGGGATGTAGGAACCCTGCTTATGGGACATTCTGACTCTCATTGTGTCAGTAATGTGATAATAATGTATTCATAACAATTAATTAATTAATAATTAGCTGTAGCCTGGCTTTAATTAAGCTTGCATTTCTTCACATTGTGGACCTTTTAAAGAAATCATGCTGCATTAAATTCTAGTAGCTCCGGTTTGCGCAGTAACCATACCTGGAAAGACAACAATCACTGGAGTACTTTTGATAACGAAGCAAACGTTTAAACATGATGATTATGAGGCAAGATCTGAAGTTTATAAGGAGTTGTCAAGTGGATTTATGCATGTTTATCCACGAGGAACTATGGAGAAGTCCATTATGTGATTCTGGCAATGTGTGTATGATGTCTGTACGAGTGTAGTCATATAGTCAGACTGCACATTTATTACCATGTTGTCCTCAGTGTTCACAAAGAAGAACAATAGATGCAGTTATAACAGAGGAGAAACTAGGAGGAGAATTCTATGTAACACCAACCATAGGAACAGATATCTGAATGGACTGATACTAAAAGAGTTGCATTCCAATGTAAAGTTTTGTTTTAAGGATTCTATGAAAATCATGTACATGATACAAGAGCAAATTCTGATAGGATTGCACTATAAACTATGCTTAATTTTTTTTATAGGGGCTAATTGCTGTAGTTCCATTGCCCCCGTGTTTAAGCATTGCTAATCAGGCCATTCATTTATCCTATTAAGCCTATCTCTATAATTAAACAGAATTTGAACAATTTTACCAGCTGAATGGAAGATGAATGGATGAGCTTTGTCGCTGTAACGTACAATTAGAAAGACCTGGTGTGCTTTAACCCACAGCAGATGAATGTGCAATGCTGCATTGTAGATACTCCAGTGCGTATCTGTGGAGACATAAGTTAGAGCTTGAGACCACAGGTGTCTCCTGTATGAATCTTTTTTTTAACCTAAAGGTTTTTTTTATTTTAAAACCTAAAGTAACCAGTGTGTGAAATGTACACTAACAAGTAGTGTTTTTGTACCAGATTTCACAATGCTGTTTTATCATAGACATGTATGACAATGGCAGACAGCACAGTGATTTGATGGAAAAGCTTTTTTTAACTCAAGGTACACACAGCTTTCTACCACTCCTCATCAGACCATCAGATCATCTTTTAACTGACTTAAATATACAAACTGTCATTAAGTAGTATGATACTTAAGTTACTTATTTAAGTCAAATCCATGACAACTGAGAAAACTCCAGTTGCTGAAGAAGACTGTGAAACGTGTAAAGTACTTAGACTATCGATATTCACTTTTATCTAGAAACAGTACACTGTGTAAATCTTTCTTTTGCATTTTTTCAGTGATCAAATGTATGAATACTAATATATTATATCACTGTGAATGTAAAAGCTCTGGACAGTATGTGGAAGGTAGCGATGCTCCCGTCCTGGTCCCTCTGTAGACAAATGTTGGTTGTCATATCTGAAGTCACAGCATACAAACACATGCTAAAAAATTAATTTCACCTGAATGCAACTCACATTTAATGAAACCTAATTGAGGGCCGTGTTTCTTTTGAGAATGGAGCAACAGGTCCAGTGAAGCATGCGTCACCGTAGCGTAACCCCTGTGAGCACGCCTATCAAAAGGTAACCGCACACCACCTCTGCAACTTGAGCTGTGCTCAACTTCTATTTTAAATTGGCAGCGAGAAAACAGACAACCTTGCTGTGTAAAGTACTCCGAGTTCAGTCTTCGAGATGTCATTAAAACCGTTATTATAGTGTCTGACGGATAGGCTGCATGAAACGATTATTTTCATTAATCGATTGATCTGAAGATTATTTTTTTGATTAATCAACAATACATTTTGTAAATAGTGAAAACTGGGCCTAAAGTCTGATGTCTTCTGATGACTTGTTTTGTCCAACCAACATCAGAAAACCCAAAGATATTCAGTTTACTAAGATAAAATCATCAAATCCAAATATTTGATAGGCTGAAATGTTTTGTCACTTTTGGTTGAGAAATTACCAAAATAACTATTCAATTATCAAAAAAGTTGCAGATTAACAGGGTTGCACCTTTTTATTGAACAAGCAATGTAGCTTTATTATGAGCACGGTTAGTAATATGAAGCAACACATTAGCCTGCAGCTAGCAACTCGTCCCGTCTATGAGGACACAGTCATACAGAGAAATCTTTCTTTCGTATGATGACTTTATGACTGATAACTGGATTTGTAGGTAATGAATGTAAATCCCTGGTGGCCACATGGGCCGATTTTTCACCTCGCCTGTAACCGCTGACAGACACTATTCCTGAATACTCTATGACCCCCTCTCCATCACTGCTTCATCTCTGAAATCATCTCTCCATTTTCTTCTCCCCAGTCAAATTGTAAACGAGTAAAAGCTCATTCATGCAGCTCCATGAAAACATTCTGCTGATGGACAATATAATGACACACACTCAGGTTTTTTTTCTTTTTTAGATGACAATATGTCGTTTATTTTCTATATTTTAAAGGTTTATTATTTACAAACAAAATAAACAAAAAAAAATCAAAAAGATTTTTTGACAAACACTGTTTGTCTGCATATTGTTGTAAGAAAGTTTACATTTATCTTTCTTTCGTCTGTATCATGTAACCAACAGATAGTTCTTTTTGTCTTAGCCTTGGATTACATAAATGAGCTGAACAATGACCATGTGAGTTCAAGAGGACCGAGCAGCTCGTCGTAGCTTCTGACCCCCCCACCCCCCACCCCAACCCCCCCTTCCGTTACGCATTTCATCAGTAAACATATGAAACCTGTGGTCAACAAAACCAAATAAACATTTGGTTCTTCCTCTCTGGGCATTATTCTCAGTTCTTTTTGCATCTCTAATTTTTTCTCAAACCAACAAAACAAAAAGAAATATACAAATATATGTGCTGGTTTGTTGAGAGTCTCTATACTGCTAATATGTAAGCTCATTAGTTTGTGTCGTACATCTCCATTAATGCCCATTCCGGTATGTTGGTTGTGATTGGTATAGTGAAAAAAGCACATAGTTGGGAAGCTCTCCCTCCAAAGGCAAGTATCAAAAACAGCACAAAGTAACAGTGCTGCTATCCATCTTGACTGTTTACTAGTTCCTATACACTATGGCATATTCACGATTAAGCGCTATTTGTTGTAAATAGAACATCTCCCCCTCATTTAGAACCTCATACAGGATCAGGGCAGCACAAATTCTCTGGGATATTGCTCTCTTACTAACTCATTTAACATCCAACCTAGCTGAAAGAATCTGTACCTTTTTTTTGTATTTATTAGTAAATTAGAAAGTGCAATTTAAAACAAAGACAATGACTTAGAATGTTTTGCTTTGGCCAGTTTCCTTCCACACATCAGTATTCAACCCAAACATCAGTGGCTAGCTACAAAGAAAGGTATAAAGGTGCTCCAAATTTCTACAATGTCTCATTGAGCGTGATATTACTGCAAGTCTAAAGATTGCACTTTTTTTTTCTCAACTGTACATGACCTCATTAAATATTCTATATAGCTTGACTGACAATGCTAGAAAAATCCTGCCTCTAGAAGTTCACATTGTAAGTAAAGATACCAATTGGATAAAGTGAGACATTTGGCCATTATCATTGCTTACTCCTTTCCTGTCTAAAAACACTGAGACATAGAACACATAGAGTATAGTAAGAATGAATGCGCAGTTGTGTGCTGAAGTGCCCCTCGTACGCACCCGAGCTCACACTCGTAACAAAGGATGGAACATGGCTATAGTTTAGGCACAAATACTTAAGAATGTCCATGTGAAAAGTCAATGCTTCTGTTCACACACAGATAACGTCTAGGCAGACAGACAATGAACAAAACATAATCTAACATTACATTTAACTTCAACATTTTTGAGATAGTATCTTTTTAAGTATTTGTGACAGTGCATGCTTTCATGACATTGGTGGGTTGACTGTATTGGTACACTATCGACACAATCTGTAGCGAAGACTTGTAATCTTTTTAAAGTGGTATCGCAAAGGGCTTAGTCACTTTGAACTGATGGGATACTTGGTTGCCATGAAAACTACGACTCAAAATAGAAATTCTGCATGACTGACGGAAGAATACTTTGTCACATTTGACTCACTGTATGAAGACAGCGGGAAGGCCTTGCCTTGCACAATCTCCTGTGTGTGCAGGGAAATGGCCTGTAAGCCGAAATGGCTGGCTTATTTTAGTTGAGTCATCAAATACTTCTGCTTATTGTGAGATTAAAATATCCAAAACGGCTCTTATCCTTTTTGATAGAGTCACAATTTTCTGGCTTGACCTTGCTTCCCTGCCTCAACATCAGTCCAGGTCAGTTTAGAGTAGTTAAGCCCACATAATGGATTTACATGAGACAGAAACCTTAATGCAAACCAGCGTTTCTTTTTCTGATTTGCAGCAGCACAAAAACACCTCTCGGTGAAAATGTCCCCCCAGCATACTTGAGTGACTGCATACTTGACGTCTTTAACGTATGATATGTGTTGAAAATGTTGTGCCAGGCTCCTAAATTACAGTGATTGTGATATGACAGCGTACGATACAGTTTTAGTCAAGAGGCAGATGAGCAAGCAAAGAATTTAAATTGTAGTGTAAAAAAAAAAGGTGTAGTTAATAAAAAATAAATAAAAGCCTTGTTTCATAAAATGATCAGTTTGACTGTAATATAAACCAAAGAATCATTGTTTAAATGATCCTTAGCAGTTTTGGGAAATGAGGCGATAGAAAAGACACATTTACTTTCAATAGGATGACTTTGAAATGATGTTGTGTATTGTAGGTGAATTGTATTGTTATATGTTCACTTGATATGAAATCAAAAGCTACTCTAGGACTCAGAATAGTATACACACAGAGAGAGAGAGAGAGAGGGGGGGGGGGGATTCTTACTTTAAATGTTCTCCAATCAGGCATTTCTCAGCATCAAGTATTGCTAGCTATTGCATTAAGGTTTGTTTATCTCTTATGAAACGTGTATTTTGTCACTTAACCTTTGTCGCATATAGATGATATCCAGGTTCCTGATTGAAGTAAGACGTTGTTATGATAGAGAATGCACCACACAGTATCTGTAAATACTAGATCTACAAAACTATTTACAGCACACATATAGGTAATCTTTATGTCACAGTCTATTGCATAATGGTGATAATCTTTAGTTTATAAATATTATAAATATACACAGAATTTTGAAGCAACATTACATAACATCTCAGCCATCTGAAATTAGAAAACAATAGCATCCATCCATATCGTTCTCCATTCTCCTCGAAAATAAACACAGAAAGCAGCATTTCTAATATCTATTCCCTTTGGACCCATAACACTGTCATGGTTTGTATGTGAGCCGCTGTGGGGACATAGTGGCTCAACAGACTGTATTTTTGTCGCTGAGAGCAACATAACACTTAGTTACAGTATCTGTGTTGGTTTCTGAAAAGAAGGTTCAGGAAATTGGTGTGAGAGTGTGTGCTTTTTGAGATTATTTGTCAGAGTTGCTTGCATTTATTATTCCACAGTGGTGCCAAAAGCTGCTTAATAAGAGAAGATAATTTGTCTCTTCCTCGTGGTAAAAAAAATTAAAGACAAATAAATAGTCATTGTTTGAATCCACAATGCATTCCAGTAAAAAAAAGAGAAACAAACAAAAAAAAAACTTCAATATATAATTCTTTATATTTCTCAGAAAGGAAGACTCATGTTTATACTACAGCTTTTAAATTGCCGTTGCCAAATATTCTAGTTGTATTTTACACACGCGGTTACATGCACACACACACACACACACCCTCTCACACAACCATACATACAGCATTCATATATATATATATATATATATATATATATATATATATATATATATATATGAGAATCAAAGAAAAGAGAGATGTATCTCTCTAATATAGATTCTT
>JAVQJL010076426.1:0-23023 GCA_036024295.1 Nannoperca obscura
CAGATATATATATATATATATATATATATATATATATATATATATTCTTTTTTTAAAACCACTGATACTTATTCAGGGGTTAAGGGGACTGCACTTGGCAGGGCACAGAACCTTTCGCAAATTTGGAATCACCAGTCCATCTGACATGAATGTGTCTGTCCTAAAAAAAAGGTTGGTTATTATCATAAATGCACTGTAATTATATTTAGAGAGATGCAGAAAACCATTCAACCACTTGGAGAACTCATAAATCTATGCAGGCATTTGAAATCAGTCTCCGTGCTGTGAGATGTGAGTCTCCGTGCCACCCCTTAAGAAGTACAGTACAGTGTAGTACAATGAAGGCTGGACATTAATACAATACATTAATAATACAGCAAATCCTCCATTGGTTCTTTATCTTAGGTATTCAAGTCCATTGTGGCCTTTGTCCATTTATACAGTATTATCAAGTTTCAGACCGGTGCTTTCTCAGTATAAAAATAACTTGTACAAAACATTCAAATGTGGAACCACATGCGCAGAAAAAAATCCAGCACACCCTGAGGAAGGATCAGTGAAGTGTCTGGTGTGTTTAGGCTACTACTTTCTATGCTGGCTCAAAATAAATTTTTAATCAACCTGAAATATTCTGTCCCTACGTATGCTCCCCAATTCCAATGTCTTGCTAGAATTTCTTGAGTTAAATTTTAAATGATCTGAGATCAAAGTAATTTAAATTGGCTTAGAATCAGAGAGAGAATATCAGTATGTATTCATCAGTTCTACCATCACAGTTTGGATACATTTATAGATCAGACTGGGTTTATTTTGTTGAGACCTGAGGCCCCTGGGCTGGTTGCACAAGAACAATGTGTTTTTCTTTTATGTTTGGCTCATATAATCAATATAATCAATACACTAACTGGACTTTATCCTCTATATAGGGTATCCTGGGAAAATGTGGATTGCATAATGGAAATGGCCAATTGGTAGCAGTGCATAGATATCACTTCAGACAAGTGAGCATAGACAATGATAATAGAGATGGCAAAACTAATGGAGGCTCACTGAGCCAGGGTGTATTTGCTATTCACAGCATGATAAGATATGATTGCCAGGACAGGGTCCGCCATGTCATGACAGGGTCTTCTAAGGAAATCACGGAGAGAAAGAGGCATTGGAGAGGACTGTTTCCCACCGTGAATAATTGCCAGCAGACAAGAGTCCCATTTCACTGGGAGGTGCTGCTTTGAAAACCACGTGTTACACAATAAGTGTGACATACGTAACAATATGTACTGGCTACAGCAGGTTTGTGTTCCTATCTAGATGTCATCTGCTATTTATAATGTATATAACAGATTAGAATAATAGGAGAACAAGAATCCATAAACTGGATGTGATGATATTAAGTTATGTGAGCACTTAACGCCTAACTGCTGTAATTTGTGGTGTAGATTTTGTATACATACTTATATTTAAGGAACAGACTATTAAAAAAAATAAAATGCAATACTTAGCATTAGTCCCATGGCCATCTTTTCAACATCTTTCAAATGCTGAAAGAAACAGCAAACAGGGCAATCATGAACTGAGCATCAAGTAGCTCCATTAAGCAATATTTGTTACATTATATTAAACATTGAAGCAGAATATTTCATATAATATAAAAGGGGTTGCTGGTACTGCAGATCCCACTGAGAATCATCATGTCAGTCTGCAGTCTTTCAACTTGCTGATGTGCTGACCCAGTGATGGCCACAGCGGATAGTTTATCATCAATCATGCACACAGTGGATCAGGCACAGAAGCACTAGCAGGCAGGTGGAACATCACACAAAATAGACAATATCAGTGATTCAAAAGGGAAATAATGCAAACTGTATCCAAGCCTTCTAAATGAAACCCTAATGAGCAGGTGGAAAACAGCTGTGCAGGGAATCAAAGGGTTAATCTAGGTAATGCAGAGGTTGTGAACTCAGTAATAACATTTATTATTACTGCCATAAATGAAAATATTTTGGCAGTAAATTTCACCCAAAACCTTTAATTTTAATTATAGCAAATTTGAAATTGACTTTAAATTTAGATTTTTTTTCAGTTGGCTGGCAATCTACTTTTAAACATGCATTTTGCATGTTTAAATGTTCCACTTGATAAACTATATCTTCAGTTTTTATATTGAGATCATTAATTCCTTCTTCTCTGAGATCTTCTTTCGCCAGTCGTCTTTCCTGCTATAATAATTGTGCTGTTTAAGTTGCTGTGATGAAGTCTTATTCTGTTAAATATGACCTTCTTTTCCCCTGCGTTTCCCTGTTTTAAAATGTTTGACCAACTTGTTGTAAAGAAAAATTTCTTTTGTCTCATTGTTTCACTGCTTTTGTGAAATTCCTATTGAATTATACTCCTGAGCTTTGATTTACATAACTTTAGTCTTTTCAGAGCCTGTTCTGCAAAACTATCCACTTCTTGATTTCCTTTCAGACCTACATGAGCAGGAACCCAAAGAACATTTTGATTAAATCGCCTGATGGCCGGAAGTAAAGTATCTCAGGCTCTCCCAGAAAAAAAGGTGAAGCAGATTAAAAACATGTTTGGGTTTTTATTCAATTTGATTTGATGTTTGCTTTAACCTCAGCCATTTCCTACCTGAAACAAAGAAAGCAGAAAGCTTTTCTTCAATTGTATTAATATGATCTGTCCAAGTTAACTTCCATATATTTCAGATTTATGTCAGTGTTGTTTTTTCTAGTATAAAATGGAACCTTGCAATTGTTCAGGCAGACATGGAAGTAATTTTATAGTCATATATTGCTGCAATACATGGCATAAACCTTGATATGAGTGTCCTGACTGAACTAGTGTATATATATATATATATATATATATATATATATATATATATATATATATATTCTCAACTGAGAATTTAAATCCCTAGTCATATGTCCACTGTTCAGCCTTACTGTTTGCCTCCTGAATCTTCTGTGTTCTTTGTTGATATCATGGACACATTAAGACAACTGGATATGGCATAGCTATCCTGCTAATTTGTCCCAGTAGCCTCTTGCTATACTACAGTAAAAGAAACATAGATTCCAGTTTAATCTTGTTCTTCAAAAGAATCATGTAATTATCACCAGAAAAAAATTATCATAATTGCTTTTAAAGGACACTATAAAGCCCTAAAGTTAAAGTTATATGAGGAAGCGGTATTCATGCCCTTATTTCTGCCTGCAAACACCCTCTCCTGAAATCTGGAGTGAGTATAAGCTCAGAGGAGCTCTTATTTCATTAGCAGCTGGGTTCTGTGAGCATCCCCAGTATAATACAGGCTTTGCAGTCCCCCAGGAGAATCCAGAGTGGCTGTGCCAAAAGTCAGGAAATGAATCACCATCTCTCACTCTAATCCCTTTCACCACCTTCACATGAGAGAAGTCAGAGACTATACAGCTCTTCATGTGGAAAAGTACATGTACACACCATTGTCTGGACCAGTCTTTATTGTAAATATGCAGCAAACACTGGATTAGGATTTGTCAGGGTCCTCCACGGATGCCACCCCAACAAACCATCCACAGCCTCCAGAGGCAGTCACTCACCATTACCCAGCCTAATCACTGAACATGCTGCTGTCTCCCATTAATGGACTGACAGTGTTGTGCAGCATCTGGGATGTGAGTTGAGCGGCACACGGCCTGCTTTACTGAGCACCTTATTGGCCCATCATCTCGGAGAGCTGTTTAGTGTTCTGTTGTGTGATCTAATGAGATATTCCGCCTTGTAGTCACCACATGAGGAAAAGGGGCTTCTAATGCACAGATGGGCACCGCTGGGGAGAGAAATGACACTGGCCACCTATGGTTTGGCATTGGATGACTATATCTCTCTTTCTTCAGCCCTGTTATCATTAAAGATTAAACTGAAAAGTCCTAACCCAAAGTAACAGTGAATGTTAATTTAAATGTACTTATGTTTCCCATTTCCAGATAATTAAATTGCATTTTCAGTGCAAACGTTGGCTTTGCTAAAAACCGACATTGACATATTTTACACAGTTGTGTTTGAGAACTGGTGATTTCAGCTATTTCATTAGTCTATCCCAGGCAAATGTATTTCACAAAACACAAAGTTTTGGGGGTAATTAACAACATTAGCTGTTAATACAAGTCCTTTGTTAAGAAGGAAACAGTCAGCCTACTGAACAATTTGAGAAAATAAATCAAATTAGTAGGCCTAATAAACGAGTTAATAATTGAATAAAAATGTAATATCTAAAGATCCACTGTACTAGTGTGTTTTCCTTCTCTCGGTGCTTCAAGGAGGGCAGCAATGGAGATCATGTAGAGAACTGATAGACCGCCTCCTCTGATTCACTGACACTGAATAAATTATACTCTGTATAGCCCTATTTGTACAGCACTAGTATTACCTGGGGACCTCTAGTAATTTGTAATAATCGCGGAAGTCGTCTGTGATCTTAATCTGCCATGTCTGTAATTTGTAAAGTAAAAGTTCCACCGCAAATTACCTACCATTTTTTGCCAAACACAGAGATCATGTGATAATATTAGTCCTGTGCAAATTGGCATCTCAGTGATTTGTTTGTTTGGTTTTTTTGCAAGGTCTCTTTTTCTTCACCCCCTTTTTCTGCCTCTTTCCCAGTCGAGAATTATGGAGGCTGCGTTGGCAATTTAAATGAAAGTTCTGACAGCATCCGAAGTCCTCTACAGAAGGGCACCGGAGCAAGAGGTGTTTGTGAATATTTTCCAAACGGCTGTGCACCATTTGATCAAATTGCTTTTGGTAAGGGGGTTCACCCCACTCAACATCTCGCGTACAGTTCCTGTTTTTCTACTTAACAGATCCTTGATATCATATCTGGGGGATAATATTAGTAAATTTGAGTGAAATACAGACTTCGCTTATCCCGTGCGAATGTGCCGCACGAAACATAGATGTGGGGGGTTCATTTCTAACGCGAGTGTCTTGATATGCTGTAGAAGTGCAACACATTAAAAATGGTTTACTACAGCATTTCATTTATTTAAGATCAGTTAAAAAAAAAGAAGGGATACCTGACATAAGTCTCTTCTTTGAACCTCAGTAAAAATGCTTATCAGAATACAATAGAATTTAATAGAGTAAAATATATATGCAGTATATATCCAGTGTTCCTACTTTACTGATACACGACCAGCCAGTCAGCAAATCAATATGTTAATTTAGTTCACATAGCATGTGTGTTTCGTAACGACTATGCATGTATTGAACATTTGCAGTCAGCCCTACTTTCATTTCTGGCATTGATATGTTTTAGCTAGTCCCTGCCTGTCAATAATTGAAACATACTCTCCAAAACATCTTTCCCAAACATCTCTTAATAAGGCACCCTGCGGCAATATGTGCTGTGTTGGAGGAAAAGGAGAGTTTCAAGATGTTTTCTGTCTCCCACAGTGCTCTGAAATCTATAGTAATGGTGAAGAATTGAATGTAGTTCCCATTTTGCTGGTGGCCTAGAAATTACCAATCTAACTAGAACCACACAGAGGACTTCAACCTTTCCTCATAGAGTGCCTTTCCTGACAACTTCTTATAGCTTTGATTTTAGCATATAGACACAAGAGAAGATAAAACTCTATGAAAGATTCTAAAGGTAAGATTGGTAAAATTGTATTTGATGAGCTCCTCTTTTCACCTGGACTTTGTTCTGGGAAGTTGTTTGTTTCCTTTGCTATGTTTGCTTTTGGTAACTTTTTGATATATGCGCGATGCTAAGTTGCTTTTAACAAACGGAAAATGAATGTATCAACATTGTAATGGTTACAATTGTGTTTGTTTTTATACATAAATCTGCCAATTAGGGAAAAAGATGTTGAGATATGTGAGTAGCAGGGTTGCCGTGTAGCCGCGATACTGGTGACTTTTTGTTTGTTAGTGTGTAGCAAGAAATGAGGCTTTGCTCATGATGTTACACTGGCGCAGGGAGGATTTATGCAGGAGCAACTCTGTAAATGTTTGTCTCTTCATGATTCTAGTTGCAGCTGAAGATATTTGACTTAAAGACCATCCCAGGGAACGCAGTTAGTATCATTCACACGAACACAACCCAGAGTGAGTTCCAATATGCATACTTAAATCTTTAAGTCCTCAAAAAGAAATTGTACCTTTAACAGTAGGCCACGTACAAACTACAATGCACATTCAAAATGCTGCAGGGCACCTTTCACAAAGCATCAGTAAAAATAAAAGAAGCACAGACACTGATTTCATTGACTTTGTGACTGTCCTATTCGGGGTCCAATCTGACAGTCTGTGTGCGCTTGAAAGTGAACATAATCTCACACCCCCCCCCCACACACACACACACACCCTGGGGGTTGAGCCATGGATCATTTTAGACAATGAAGGTGAGTGCAGCGAGGTGGGTGAGAAAATAGGACCAGACAAAACCCATGAAAGCCTGCAGCTGTTCAGTCACAGGCGATGTGTTGATCCAACAATTAAACCAAAATCTGAATGTCGCGATCCCCATCTCCACACCTGAACACACATTCTCTCAAACTCGATGTAAAACTATAAACCTCAGACTGAGCCTGCTCAGAAGTGCTCCAGGCTCAACGTCCAAAAACGCTCAGTTACAACTATTTTACTAGTAACTAGTGGTATGTAAATACGCCTGATGTAAATAGTCTTGAGTAGGAATTAAAATCCCATTAAGTCAAATGGGTTGTTGCCCTTCCTCTCTGTTAGGGAAAATTATGCAAGCGGTGAACTCTTAAAACTATTATGCAAAACTGCTTATTTCCCATGTAATTTTCAACAGAGATTAAACTGCAACTATGAATCATTACCTACCCTTGTGGATAAAAAAAAGCACAGACATATCATTGGCATGAAATTATTATTCAGGAGTGTCACTTAATGCACTACATCTACATTTGCTGTCACTGAATGTAAGTTGCAGGGAGCAGTATCAGACCGAGAGATAAAAATGAATCCTGCTGAGGATATTAAATTATAAGGATATTAAAACAGCTCTTCAGGGGGATATGAGGTGCTGTCTATGGACCAGAGGATTTTAATAACAATAAAGTATTGCTTTGGATATTTATAATAAAAAATTGTATGATCTTTTCAGGCTGCTTTCTTTCCTTTTGAGAGTTATTTATTGGTTTCATGCGCACTGCAGCTCAATGAAGTGGCATTTTGAAACTGAGCTTGTCTTCTTTATACAGCCATCCAATTTACATAAAAAGCTGTCTTTTCAACTTGAGAAAGGTGACATAATTAAATTGTTATTTTTAACATTTTTGTAAAAATGCCATATTGTAATTCAAGTGGTGTGAGAGCAAACCTCTACTTCAGCCCCTTCTTTTGGTTGTGTTGTTCAGGCTTCAGAAAATCTAGACTTTAGCCAATCACAGGTTATTTCAGAGAAACCGCGCGTTCTTATTGGCTGAACTACAAGAGCAGACGCGCGTACGCGTCTGATTCAGTGGCGTAAAATCCTGCCGAAAATCCTGCAACTTGTGACAAATTCTCCAAGACCTCCCTTGCCTGCAGAGACGTATTAATACAAAACAACACGTTCCGGCTCCACGCGGAGCTTCGGGCACATTATGTTCGATGCCACGGCGCTCGTAACTACGAGTGGCAAAGAGGCGTGATGACAAATAATGGGGAATCACTTTTGACGGGGGGGGGGGGGGGCAGTGGGGTGTGTGTGTATGTGTGTGCGCGGGGGTGTGTGTGTGCGCGCTCTCGTCCCGCTGCTGGACGACGTTGCAGCTGCCTCCGAAGCCTGGGACGCTCTGCCGTGCGTGGGGGTCGCGATCTCGGCGAGGCTCACGCCGCGGAGAGCGAGCCGTACGAGGGATACGGTTTCGCAGGCAACCGACTCTCGATAGCTGCTGCCGGTCGAAGTTGTGCGGGTTTCATGGCAAGGGTTTAGCGGAGTGATACGAGGCAGCACAGAGAGAGGTGGAAGGTGTTGCATGGGTTGCACAGATTTTGCCTACCCCAGATTAAAGTGGTACATTTGTTGCATTTACATGTTACTCTTTGCAGTTGCTGTCAAGTACTTTGACTGTGTAGTTGATTTTAAAAAGCGGCCAGTCGATGAGCCCGATGTGTATATTATTAGTGGGTTATGGTTGCGCCCAGCAGGAAGGGTGAAGAACATCATGTGTATCTGAGATCTGAGCGTAGACATCAGCTATGTTTTGACACCTATGTAGTTGCAAAAGTAGTGTTAATTGCCACAGCATTTCAGGAAAAACACCACTCAAAACACAATACAGTACATGCTTTGAGTTAGAAAGAGGCCATGTCAGATATGAACATGGCTGAGGATGTGTTATCACTGGGTTGCCTCGGCTACCAGAAAATGCAACTGTTGCCACACTAAATATCAAAAGAATGAGACCACGCCAGCATCAGCAGGTCAGGAAAACATTTTCCCGATGTAGTTTCCTCTACAGTAGCTTCTCATGAATGATAAGTAATACAGTATAATACAACATCAGTATGCAGTTGGGGTTTTATTGAAATGTTCTGCTACCTTACAATAACTACTAACTATTTCAGAGGGGAATGTTGTACTTTTTACTGTGATGTGTTTATCCGATAGTCATGGTTACTGGTTGCTATTTAGATTAAGATTATAAATACAAAACACATATATAATGTGCACATATACATTTTATACAGGCAAAAGTCCTTTGACCATAGAGACATTTTTATAGATGCCTGCAGTGGTGCACAGTTGTTACAAAACAAAAATCTAGCAAATAATACCTTCTGAATAAAATACAAAATTAAGAAATGATCTAGAAGGAATCAAACCCAAGTTAAAAATTGCTACTTCAATACTCAATAATATAAAGAATAGTCTTATTCGGAGAGCAGCATAGCTTTCATTGATTGGTCAGTCTTGTGCACCTACACCATGACAGGTTTGGGAAGGTTTAGTTGGATCTAACTTGCCTGGGCAGGTCTGCGGGCAGGCCTGTGTCTGAGACACATCAAACACCAAAGTAGTTTCATTAGAATGAGTCCGCTCACTGCTTTTCTGTCCACACTTTTTATTATCCCCCTTAAGTCCTTTTTATTATCCCCCTTATGTCATTTTATTTGTCTGCTTATTATCTGCTTATATTCTGGCTTGCAAAATAATACTTTGTGAAGACCATAGAAACCAAGTTCTTAATCGGCCACAGACGATATTATACACTAACTAACTAACGTATTAAATGACAATGTGAAAATGACGCCACAGTGTGAAAGGGGTCGCTTGTAGTGATGAACCTACAGAGAATTATCACCTCAGTCTGCAGCTCCACTTTGGTTTACGCCGCTTTATTGTGAGCTTCAGCTCATTGTTTAGCTGCCTGGCCCGCTACTTTACTTTTACTTTGATGGTTTTATGGTTGACTCTCACTGCTCTCATAGTGTTGCTTTAAAAATATCTAAAAACCCACAGTACACTACCTGCTCAGCACCAAACGGCAGGCAGCCACAGATAGAGACTAGCTGGTGAACACAGTGGATCATTTAGCAGCTAAAGAGCCAGACACTTCCCTCAGGAGTTGGTAGAGACCAAAAACAGAGCTAAAAGAAGAGTGAATATTGAATTTACTGCCTCCAAATGAATGAGGCATAAAGAAATTTAAAATGTATGTATGTAAAAAAAATACACATAGATACAAAGGACCCACCTAATGTTAATGATGATAAATCAGCTTTTGAATTGTCATATGTGTCCTTGGTGCCTGTGATTTCATTACAGTGCAATCACTTCTTAGCTGTAGGCCACAGCCACAAGAATAAGCACATGTCTGGGCCTATTTTGGGCAACAGTCTATTCTCAGTGTTTCCCAAAGTAAACTTAAATATATATATATACACACACACACACACACACACACATTAGGTAACATATTCTACAAAAATCAAAGCGTTTGAGTATGAACCATGTTCACGTGTGGCATGCCTCAAGAAATCTTTTTTTTTCTTGGTGTTATCTTGTTTGGAATTTCTTTCTGCTCCGTCTTACGTGTGTCCGTGTGCGTGTAGTGAAGGTGGGGGTACATTGACCTTTGTCTGATGGATTGTTTTCTCCCAAATGAAGACATAAAGGAGGCGGAGGGGGTGATGGGGAGAAGGTCTGTATCTGTCTGTGTGTGTGTGTGTGTGTGTGTGTGTTTGCACTGTAGAAAAGAGGTAGGGGGGTTCTTGGAGTACCTAGAGATGAGCTTCTGCTCGGCCATGTAATTATGTACTCCTCTTTCACCTCCCTCCACTCGCCTCTTCTCCAATACCGCGTCTCCTCTCCTCTCTTTTTTTCTCCGCTCTCATTCTGCAGCAGCTTCCAGCTGAGCCGCAGGTGGTGGCAATCTCTTTCTGTCCCACTGCTCTGACTGTATACACGTAGAGCTGAGAGCTGGAGGGCTGCTGCCCAATAACACAGGCTTTACCTCTCATACAGCACAACCACACTCACATACACACTGACACCCACACAAAGACACACGTGCACGTGCGTAAAACAGCACGTATTGCTTAAACACGGGCAAACGGGTAGGCATCTAAACAAAGACACATACGCATATGTTCGTGTTGGGTCCTGTGTAATATCAGATTTGTTTTCATTCCATAAACCTACCCTTAACCTCCATCCTCTTCACCACAAAGCTTAAAGCTGCTCCAGACAAGATTTGACATGCCAACGCGTCCATCTCAGCCTACATCACAACCAGGAGCTGCACAAACAGAAGTGACCCATCCACACTCAAGTGAAGAATTATTCCTCGACAAAAAAGTAACCAAAGAAGATAAACAATAAACAACAAAATATTGGTGCAGCACATGTTTTAAAGAAAAATAAAACAATTTTCCAGCGTGAGAGATTGTTAAAAGGATGATATTAAATAGTTACAGTAATGAATCAGATTGCTTTTGAATTAAACAGTGAGCCTGACACTTTATCAATCTCTTGTAGTTTGCATGCAGTTTCATCACACCGTTTTAAATTCACATTCATTTTCCTCGTCTCTAAATTTATCTCTTAATTTGGATACATCCAGCCTCTCCGTGCTTGCCTCCAATGACAATTTAGTTGTTTATATGGTTTAGGATAAAAAGTGCTGATGGGTAAAATGCTCTGTTTTCATTAAAAGAGCTATATTTTGATCAAATAATCTTTAGACTAGACTAATCGTAAATCTAATCACACGACGATGTGTTATTAAAAATTTTAATTAACATTGCATGCATTTTCGTCAGATCTTTTTCTGATTTGAGTGCACAATCATAACCACATGCAGTTTGACATTACTGTACAGACATACCATTGATATGTCTACCCTGAACCTAATAGGAAGCATTTTGTTATGCAGATTAATTTTCTCACAGGCTTCAACTCTTTCTTACTCTCTTTGTTAACCCACACAGCTGTGTGTGTGTGTGTGGGGGGGGTGTTCATTGTATATGACGGTGGCCTTTCGTTTTGCTAATGTAGGGGATTTTCTCCCCATGAAGGCACTGTAATCCATCTCCTGCTTGCGAGGGGTGGCGATTCATCGTGCGCACTGGGCGTTAACACACCACAGCTAAGAACAGATGCAGTGCTTTAACAGATAACACGCTGGAATAAGATGGAGCATTCAGATTAGCTGTGGTGTCAAATAAATTGCATGCTATTGGAGTAACCCCAGAGTTCTAAAACAGGATCCTCTATATCAGATCTGCCGTAGGTTTTGGCATGACGGAGACTAAATGAAGCATAGCGTTGCATGGGTTGCTTCCACACAGGACCCTCAGCATGCCTCCTGACAGTGGAGCCATCACATATACAAACACACATGCATACACATGTAAACGCACATGTTTCTCTCTTAGTTTTTTCTCTATCTGGGAGCAAATGCTCTCCTCTGTGAGGCCAATGCTGATGTTTGCTCTCAGTAGTTTCATTAAAAACCTACATGTGCAACGATGATTAGCTGAATTCATTTCTTAAAAAGCCAGATTCTCTTTGGTGGATCCTCTAACTTTATGGCCTTTCATCAGTGTGTGACAGGCGTAACCCAGAGAGCGAGGGTATATAGCTTTATAGTTTTTTTTTTTTCTGTGAAATTCTATTCCACTCTAACGTCCTGGTATTAATGTCTAATTTTCTGCACCATGACCATGTTCACTAGAAAATTCAGTTTTTGCCTCAGAATGAAAACATTTAGGACTTCAGTTATCGAAGGGGTAATCACAAATGCCTGTAGATGCATTGATGTTGTAATAATATGTTTAATATGAAAAAAGGGAGATATCACCAATAGGGCTGCTTAGCGTTATTTTTTAAGGAATGAAAAAATGTTTCGGAACATTACACCTGCTGCTTCTTCCTCGTTCATAGTGTGCCAGGTCAGCAGCGTAAATCAAATGGCCAAGAGAGCATTTTACTTTGTTGACTTATGAGAACTATTGATTGAGTAGTGCTGGTCCAAGTCGACTTTCTTCTTAATCACATTTCCTCAATGAGCGAAGTTTACATAGATCACGCCAACAGACCCAGGGGACACACCAGAATACGGGAATGCATTTGCAAAAGCCAGTAAGCGCAGTGCGTCTGCTCCGCTGTTGCTCTTGAATATTTTGGGAGGGGTGGCATCAACCTAAACAACCACACACCCGCCATCGCCCCACCGCCAACCTTTTTGCTTTTCAGCCACAGGCCATTAGAGCTTTCTGTGTGGTGGTGGTGAGGCGATGACTGCAGCTTTTCTTTATTGATGGGGATGTTTATTAATATTTGAAGACCCTTTCAACTTGGCATGAGAGGAAATAGGGAATCTGCGGCCTTTGTGGGTGGCATTTATCTTGCCACAGCACAATATTCTCCTCTTCTTAAAAGCCCTTTATACCAGCTTTGTGAATGCTCTTCTATGGCGAAATGTCAGTATCACCCAGAGGCCCATCAGCCACACCCACTACAGTGATGGAATTTCATTCCTCCTTTCTTTCTTTCTCTTTCCATCTAATTAATATAAATTATTTTTCCAAGGAATCAGACAAAGATGGCCAGAGTGGGAGGAGGTGAATTCAGAATTATTGCTCCTCTGATTCACTTTTCAGCAGATGGTCTCCTTTGTGCGAGCGTGCACATGCACTTGTGTACATATTAAGCAGCATCCGTGTAAGAGTTGTCAAAGAGAGGCAAAGAAATGGAAGAAAAGATGACCAGAGATAGCAAGAGGCGCCCACACAGCGGGGGCTGCTGCCAGGTCAGGATGATTCGCCCTTCCACCGGTTCTCTCCACACCAGTTGCTTTGGAGTCAATCCAGCTCCAGCCGCCTCTGGTGAAAACAGAGCTGACCTTTTCCAGCACTCAGAGCTGCAGGATATGGACTATGAAAGGGCTATGATCCTCGTCTTTGCATCACTTTAACAGATTGTTATTGCTTTCTCTTGTTGTACACCATGATAGTGCACATTGTGTTGTTTGGAATTTGTGTCCTTGCATATTTTTCTGATCCAGATATGCATGTTAGCATTTCATCAAAGGGGTCCGAGCACAGGGGGATCTGACCTCCTGTATTCTCTACTGGACAATTATTGGTTGAGGTTTTCACTCAGTGCCACTTCAGCAGGGATGGAAACATCCAAAAATCTGCAGCCTGCCCTTTCATCACCCTCCAGAAACTCACCCTTGTCACTCCCCCTACACAACTCCTTTTGGCTGCTTCTATCAAACTCCGAACTCTGCTGCTGGCACACAAGGCTATGATCTTGGTGATGCAAGAACTGAAGCTTATTTTATTGCTGCATTCACTGTAGGCTGCTCAGAACTAACAACATCAACTAAATGACTGTAATGAAAATGTGACACCGGAGACATCGGTATGGTTTCTACAGCCCACACGGCTGTTTCCTAAAAAGATAAAGTGATTCATTTTGTTCAAAACCACCAATATCAAAAGCTGTCCATCAACTTGGAGACAGCATGCCAATGTTAATATTATCCCCTTATCTGTCTCGCATTTCATCAGACAAAGCAAAGAAGAGAAAAGAAGCTGATAGTGTGTTCAGTGTCTTTTGATCATGACACAGTCTGTCCAACTCTGCTCCCCAAGGATCATACAGTAACTTGATATGTGGCCAAAAGATAGATGGAAGGCAACTTTTTCTCTAAGATTTGCAAGAAAACTTGGAAGACACTTGGAATGCACCTATTAAAATATCCTAATGCAGGTAAAACATAAAACAGGAGCAAATACCGGTAGGAAACAGATCATTAGGCCTGGGGTGAAGTGATCTCAAGAAGAGAGATTTGCGCGTTTGTTTTATCTCAACTTTGAAATCCCTCACTTTAGAAGCAAAGGAATGTCTGGCTGCTTTCATTTTTTTCCACATCATGACCTTATTCCTGGGTGCTGGAAAAAGACTGTTTCTCAGGAGTCAATCTCCCCTCTAATGCAACATTTTAGGAGCCAAGGAAATTGTAGCTAAAATGTGAAAACGTGACAAATAAGGCGAGCGTCTCCCCACTGTGCTGTTTGTCACAGGCTGCAACATCGGAATTGAGCTCCAGCATATACTGCCACTGTAATGAATCATGCCTCCCAGGATTCATTTGCAATTAAGGTTAATTAGCAGATGTACGGTCGCCTTTAATATTTCCTGGCTTTGGATTATGCCTGTATGACAGAAGGACACCCTGTAGACCTGCACACTGAAGGTGAGCTAATGGCAATACCAGTAATTAGCTTACATGTGGTCTCTATTGAGGCCAACTTGTTCACGTCATTCACCACTGCAGACAGGTTCACACTTCTACCAATGGGAGACACTTGTTGAGATGAGGCGGTACCTTCCTTCGTTGGTGGATGCATATTGTGTCTTTACCACTGACAAACGGTCACATACTGAGTTTAAGGCAGGGACAGGTGTGTGATGTGTTCCCATTACAGCACAGCGACTACAGCTTCCTCTCATATTCCAACATCTTCTCACAGCCATTAACTACAGTCTGTGCATATCTCATGTAAACCACAATTTCTGGTAGATAGCTTATGCCAAGTGCTTGCTTTCAAATAAAACCGCAAACTCACTTTGGCTCACTTAATTGGTTTTGACACTTATAAAGGTTTTGGTCACAAGAGACAGAACCTGCCAATGCTGCTGTAGCTGCATCTCCACCATCTGAAAAGATTTCACAAAAATAGAAGGTGCAACAACTAACGCTTTATTTGTTAAAATGCAATCTTTTTGACACTCACTGTATTCTATGTGTTACAGTTGAATCGTTATCCATTGATGAACATTTGGTGACGTACCTGGCTCCGACACAGTTTGACTCAATTCTAACGGCTGTTGTCTGATTCTGTAGCGGGTGTGCCTGGCACACATATCCAACAAACGAGGAAATCCCATTGAAGGCAATAATACTTATAAAAAGGACTCATACATTAATTCATCATATTAGGGACACCAGTTGTTTATTTCTTGTCTCTAAACTGTGGTCACAGCATCATTTTGACAAATATGAAGTTAAATCTAAAATGATTACGTGGCTTTTATAAGACCTGTGAATTAGTAAATACATGTTTGGTAACATGATATGGCACAGTAGCTTTTTTATCTATACATTGGTCAGGCAGATGAACACCTCATCTATAAATATAACTATAACCCATAACCATGAAGCCTAAGCTCTGCTCTTGAGCATTAAGGCCATTAACTTCTGATTATAGGTCACTTTCATGAAGTACACTGGGATTTTGTTCCCATTTGGTTAAATTACTATAGTGTCTCATGCAGTCTTGGTAAATATTTTCATTCAAAAACGTTTGAAATGGTCCACATGTGCACCAGAGAGCCACCTTAAACGCAGGAAATGAGATTAGCTATTCAAATGAAGCAGCTCGCGTTACATCAAAGTGCCATAACCTTCAAAATGATGGAAACACTCAATAGGAGGTACTCGTTCCATGCTGGCAGCCGGCGCAATTACTGCACCACACCATGGGGAGCGAAGGGTGCAACCTAGCACAAATAACACTTCCTGTCTCTTCGCTGACTGCTGGTGCTGTTTTATTTCTGCTAGATGTAATTTATGATACTCTCCATGTTAACTGGTTAGAGAAGGTTTACAAAGGGTTCACTGGCAGAAAAACTCAAAAGCGTGAATTTGGGGACTGGGACATTGAAGGCAAGGCTAGTTTATTTGTATGTAGCACCTTTCAACAACAAGGCAATTCTGCTTTACACGAGCCATAAAGGGTTTTTAAGCCGAGATATAAAAGAAGGAACTTTCCCACTAATAAACTGCTGTTGAGGTGCTCTTGAGCGAGACAACTGCTTCAGCAGAGCAGCTTATTGGCCAGCATAGAGTATGAAGGTGATGCACATTTTTTCCAAACACAGCACTCATTCAGTTCTTGCTGAAGCATGTTATTATTGTTGTTGTTTTTGTTGTTATGTTTGTTTTTCATTCTTTGTTTTGTTTTCTCGACTCCAACTCCTGAGAGAAATATTTGGTTCTTTACCAGCTTAGTACTTCACTGTGTTCACCACAGCTGGTCACTATTTGTTAGCGTTTCTTCAGTGGAAACAACTGCCGGGAGCAGTGAGCGTGACCCAAAACAGTAAAGTCGCAGGCGGTAAAACCAAAACAAAGAGCTGAAAGATGCTAAAACGCTCTGTAAAGCTGAGGGGAGCAGCAGAGACGGGTGACAGATCTCCGTATCATCATTACGAGCAACACTTTTCACTTAACACGTAATTTGACCTAGTGAATATGTTGATAAGTGCAGCTTTAAAAAAACAAAAACAAAAACAAAGCAAGGTTTTGGCTCACTCTGTCTCGGGACGCTGAACACATGAACACATGAACTACTTGTCCATTTTCTGTGGAAGCACTGTGAAGATTAATGACAGGTATTAAGTCTATAGCCATGTCATACTTCAGCTATTTAAGATCCTTTAAATATAAAAATTGGCCATGGAGAATAACTTTATCACCTCAGCTCACAATCTCACCTGTTCATCGCTGCTGTCTGACAGCCATTATTGTTACTTGGCTGCCATTGTTCTTATGGAAATGTTGATTGTACAGACTATAGACTGTGCTGCTCTTTCTCTTTTACAAACTCTCTCCTTTCCTTTCTTGTATTAATGTAGTGCAATATTATTTTGGTGGTTAAGCGTGTCATTTATTCATTACCTGGCCAATCCCTGCCAGGCTGAACCTCCGAGCTGTCAGGCGTGCCCACAAGCTTAGGCTGTAATAAGGTTTTAAGAGACTGCCATTAATAATGTTGCGTTGACACAAGGCAAGGCTGATCTATCCTGGAATGTGGGTTTGTGGGCCGCTGCCATTAGGCGTGGAGGCTGGCAAAGCAGTTGAATACCTCCTCTCTCGTCTCAGTGAGCTATCGGCTGTTTCCTTTTAGCTTTCATCTGCCATGACTCCCCAACAAGTCTGTCAATCACCTGACAGGCAGCTCATCTTCCTGGTAGCTGATGTCATTCCCACTCTGTTGTTTACTTAAGGCCTCCGCGGACAGCTCGCTATTAGACTGATGCACATGACAGATTAATGGCATAAGTAGCGTGACAAGATGCACAGGCATGGAGCTCAATCTGATGTTCAAGCCCTACTGGGACACAACACTTACGCTTTTTATTTGATCTCACAGAGACTGAACCTAAATGGTAGAAAGGCCAAAAAAGTTTTTTTATCCAAAACCTAACTTTGAAAAAGAATCATCCTTGCAAGCTTAAATTTTGTTTCTTGTAATATTTTGAAGGTTATTCTGTAACACTATTAGTCATTAGTCAGGTTTACAACCAATTGTAGCACAAATCTGAAAAACGTTTCCAAAAATTCAGAAAATGGAAATTAATTAAGAGAACGCAACATGATGACGTGATTAAAAGTGCGTCAGTCAAACCTCACACGTTGGAAAGCTGTGTGAAAGATTTAATACATTTATTTCATGTATAATTTTGAAGATTATATACTTTACAAATAAAAAAAAAACTCCCTTCTTTGGGTGTTAGCTTGCTCATTAAATGGAAGCGAAAAACTGATTTGTAACATTTTGTCTGTATGGATTAATAGTTGTTATACAGAAACTGAGTGGTGCAGTGCCTACAAAAATTATACTTGGAAGTGTGTTATGGGTAACTCACACATGAGCAGACCTCCACACCTCCCTAATCTCTGCAACGTGAACATTCATGTCAAAGAATTTGATGAGCTCATCTAATGTCCTGTTGTGGCACGAGTTTGAAATGTATGAAAGAAAGCAGCATGACGAACATCTCTACACAACACCGGTGCATGTTTGCTTATATACAGACTGAGATTCAATAACGACAGCTCCCGTGAAGCTTTTAGTGTCCTTTTAGTACAGCTATGATTCATGGATGCTTGGTGAATGATAAGAAAATTATTGGTTAATAGCTGAGATCACTATAATCAGGAACATTTTAGCTTCTATGAATACGCTAGCATTCAAATTTGAGAGTATATCTATTCATATACTACTAATTTGTTTTTCCCAAAACATTTTGAAGGGAATGTAATTGCTGCCGGGAATATGTTCAGTGGCTGTGCTACACTCTGGTACTGCACAGAAGTCATCAGCCAGCAGTAAAGATGAATGGTGGACATACAAAGTGCGAGACTTTGACACTGCAGAAGAGGGTTTGCATCCTGCATGTGGTTAGGTTTCAGCTAAAGATTGTGGTTCGCGCTGATTTCAAACGCAATTCAGTTTCTCTTGCAAATTAGCAGTAGGTATTACTAGGTTGCAAAGGTTGCACATCTCCTGCACAACCTACTGGTCAGACAGCAAAGCACATTCAGTGGGAGGTTTCTGCAACTCTGCTGTAATAAGGACCGCTACAGGAAGTCATTCATGCCCACCGCGATATCTGTACATAACGACCCCCCTCTGAGCCGGGAGAGGAGACTTATCCTCTGAGTAGCTTTTTTTTACATGGTACATTTTTGTACATGGCAACGTACAATTTTTACACATTTTATATTGGTTTGCACATACTGATTTGTGCAGACAGACATATTTAAATCTATATTTATTTGTAAATGGCTCTTTTCTTGTTATGTTGATTCTTGTAATTTTTCGCTTTGCTACTGCAACACTGCAATTTCCCCATGCGCATTAATAAAGTCTATCTATCTATAAAGTCACAGATGTGGTCCTGGTAGATAATTGGAAGTTCATGCATTCTTTAAATCTAAGACACAAGAGCATTAAAGTCAAAAATATAAAAATAAAAACAAATGTCAAAAATAAATTTGTTAAATAAAAAAGAGGAGCATGAATCTAAAGTATCGAGATAAACAGGTGTAAGTGATATAAGATCTGCATGGAGTTACCAGGTGCTCTATGATGTGAATGGCTGACCTCAGTTCATGAATAATTGGAGTGTATGAGGCCGGGGAGAGCGTCTCATTGTCTACCCAATTCTCTTTCTGTTTTATTTCATTGTCATATTTGGGTCACATCTAGTTCTGTCGCACTCCGCTGGTATTCTGTTTCTGTTTCTTGTGCTTCTTTGTTTTTTGTTTCTTTCTCTCTCTCTCCCGCTTTCTTATTATGTGTGTTTCTGTCACTCTGCCCCTTGGTGTCATGTTTCCCCCCCACTTCTCTCTCACTCTGCTCTCCATATCTTTGTTTCTCCCCATCTTTTTCTTCTTCTTCTTTTTTTTTTGTTTACACCCCACATCCCCCGTAGAGCCCACCAAGGTTTCTGTCCTGGTTGTCGACGTTGCACAAACTGAAGAACTGGTACATTTGTTATAAGTCCATTGTCAGCCACTGAGCAAGGCGCTGAGTTCAAAGTGAGCCCCATTCAATAACACAGATCTCCCATAGAGCCGGCACTCTCGCAACGCACCGCCGGCCGAACTCCCGCTCGGCCGGAGCCCTCATCAGTCGAAGCTGCTTTTCATGCAACATCAGAGCTGTCAGTCGATCGACCCGCTGAGGGTAGAAACTGGTCAAGTTCTGCAGCACAGTCTCATAGCACAATACACTACAAAACAAGACAACAAGTCTCTGCTATAAATGCAAGGAGCCACAGCAGGGGGAAGGAATCGCTACTTTCACTATTTCATTGTGGTTATTTCACCGATGCTGTGAATTGTAATAAAATAAGCTTAAAGTTTTAGGTCGGCAACATCAAACAGCCAGCAGCACAATAATAGTGTTGGAGAAGCTACATAGTCTAAACCTAAGGTGAGTGGGCATGGAGCTGAAGTGTACACTTTCTGCAACACAAACTGGCACTCAGCTGCTCATCAGAGCCACAATCTTCTACTGTTCACCAGCAAATAAGAGAGCTCTAGAGCTGCTGAGAAGTGAAGGCAAACTTCATCCTCAAAATAAGTCCACTCTTATGGATCATCACTCATATGATGATATTTGATACACTACAAAAGGTATTTTGTAAGTGTTGAAATTTGTATTTCTTTGCCAAACCTCGACCTGCCTCAACTTGATTTAATTTTCTCTAACAGGAAATATTTCCAAGTCATGTTTACAAGAGTTGCAGAATTAAGTTATTGTTTTAAATGTACATAGATGGACAATAACAATAATATATTGATAGCAATTGCAGGATGGTGAGTTTTCTCACTTGACAATTGTGGTGCAGCTCTTGATTCACTCTCTTTGACTTCAAATTGTGTCTGACAAAATAAAGGGGCTGAATCATTTTAGTACAGATTCATTTTATAGTACAATGCATGCCCAATTTTTGTTGTTGTATGCACCACTTTCAGTAAATCAGACTCCCACGCTGAGTCTGACACCAGCTCTTCCTAGCAAGTTGCCTTTGGCTTCTGTACATACATAACAATCTAACAGCACACTGTTAGTAATTGCATTAGCGCATGATGTCTCAATTTTCATTCAAGTGTAAACAGTCTGGACACAGCAAATGCTGGACATGCTGCTCGTCGCAGTGACTGTTGCTGTACACTCGTAGTAACTAGTGCACTAATGGTTGTCTCATAACAGGTCTCACACACCTAGCCGGCTAGCTCAGTCGGTTGAGCATGAGTCTCTTAATCCCAGGGTTGTGGGTTCACACCCCAGGTCTGGGGACTCCAGAGTTTGGAAGTCGCTTTGGATAAAAGCGTCTGCTAAATGCCTTAATGTAATGTAGCCTACAGAGGTTGGTGAGGGACGCCGCTGCAGAATTGTTGATAGTTGGGTCACTTGTTTTGCATCAAGCCACTTTTTATTTCTGTTTCTTTGTTAAACACACAAGTGTGGGTAGTTTTTTTTTTTCAAGTTACTGGAAACTTTTTTAATGTTCATTTAAAAGGTGTAGTCAAAACGACTGGATGCATAAAAAAAACACATAATTAGCCAAAAACAAGGACGACAGCATGCACAAAATTCTGAAAAATGTTTAAGCTGTAGTTTATTTAGAGGCATTGACTTAGGACAGTTGCCTTGGAATATATATCTAAAGACATGAAGTTAAAGGGAAACTCTGGTATGTTTCACCTGGGCTTATTTTTTTGTTTTGGAATTGGTCCAGTCGATTGCCTCCACTGGCGTCCTCGAATGGCCTGCAATGGCTGAAATGTAATCCTTTGGTGCAATTGCGCCCATGAAAAGTACATCCACTAAAAGTGGTTGTTTTTGTCACTGACAGGCTCAGACTGTTATTCTAAGCGTCTGAAAACATTATGGAAATGATCTCTACAGAGATTAAGAGCCTTTTTCTTTAACCAGAAACAGGAGTTTCCATTTAAATCGTGTAGAAATACATTATTTAACTATGCCTGATCTAAGTTCTCCACTTATAATTTATCATCAAATAGGTTTACTAAGCTGATTTTGCACAACCCTCTGTCCCCACTACTTCTGCAGCAATCTGAACAGTGTATTGACACTGGATCATATGAATTACAGTTAATTGTCTCAGTGAAAAGATGTTTCTACATCACTTTGGCTTTTCTTTCAATGCTACTACCATTGTTTATATTACATTGCTTTCTTATCTTGCTCTGATCAATTGCAATTTCTGAGACACTCAAGAGGGAGCTTTTGTAGTCGGCTGTTCCCACCTCCCTCTTTTTTTACACCCCTACATAAAAATCAAACAGACACAGACTACACTAAAAACTATACTAAAAAGAAATGAATGAAACAAGGATCGAGGACAACATTTGAGACTCACTGCTATAGTGTTACAAGTTGTGAGCGCAGTTGGACAAACAATTAGAGCAGCGCTACTATCATTTGCCATTTTGATTCTTTTGTGCTTCTTTTTTTTCCTTTTGTTTATACTGATCTGAGACGTTAATCTCACTGCATGTATTCTTTGGACTGGTAATGTGCAAATAAGGAAACTACATTATAAAAAACTTTGCTTGAGGGAGCTCTTACAAACCAACTGTACACTATCTGGTCAAAACCAAATAACAGACAAAGCAAGCGACTAACTGGTGAGCTTAATGGAGCATTTAGCTGCTAATGAGCCAGATGTTTCCCTCTGGAGTTGGTGGAGACCAAATCAAAACTAAAAGGAGAATGAATGTTGAATAGATTTGCATGAAATTGGCCTGAAACATAACTCCAAATGAATGCCAATGTTGCTCCGTAACTGCTGGATGCCTAAATAATCATTTGTTTGATAAGTCATATGTGTTTCCAGCTTGTTCCATTGTAACCAATGGGCCAAAAATATCTGCTTGGGCAGTTTTGATGAAGAACACACGTAAAAATAGAAAACGCATCATTGTGGTTTGAGCAGTTAGCCTGCAGTTTGGAGGTATTTCCTGACCAGCTGCAGGGATTTACACATCCTTCACTGTGAACCAAAAACCCTTACACAACATGTAAATAAGACAACTTTGGAGTAATAAAAAGAATGTAAGGCAAGGCAAGGCAAGGCAAGTTTATTTATATAGCACCTTTCATACACGGATGCAATTCAAAGTGCTGTACAGAGAAAAGGACAACAACAACAAAAAAAGCAGTAGTTATAATCCCA
>JAVQJL010076431.1:0-27618 GCA_036024295.1 Nannoperca obscura
TCTTTTTTAATAAATTTGCAAAAATGTCTACATTTCTGTTTTTTTTCTGTCAAGATGAGGTGCTGAGTTAATGAGAAATAAAATGAACTTTTTCGATTTTAGCAAATGGCTGCAATAAATAAAAGAGTGAAAAATTTAAAGGGGTCTGTATCACTTTCCGTACCCACTGTAGCTGTCACGTTAAAAATTAATGAAAGACTAATAAAGAACGACTCAAACCAGTCAGCTGTCACGTGAGAAAAAATTAAACTCATGCATTGTTATTGTTGTGCAGGTGTGGCCAAAATGAACGAATGGCACTCTGAATCAACTCACTACTACTTGTTCATATCAAAGAGATGAATAATTTGTTCATGAACGACACATCACAGGAAAGACTATTATTGCATTTTACAATTTTTAGGACATAATGATTAAAATAAGGGCTATTCAGGCTATTCAGGTTCGTACTGACTAGTTGATGTACCAAAAAAAAAGATCTGTTGATTTACAGATGTCTCGTTCACAATTTAAGTCTATGAGAAAAAGTCTCTTGGGGCCAGTGTGCATCACGTTGTAATTACACAGTTTGGTCACTACGTCATCCTGGCTTCAAAGCCTGGCACTCTTCCTGGGGCTTGTGTTTAGCAGGTAGTTTGTCATGTTACCAGGATCATTTGGGGTGATTTTACTGTAGGTTCTTACCCACGCTGTCTTGCTCTGTGGTGGCAGGGCTGCTGTCTACCAGGGAGTCCTGGTAGGAGTCATACAGAAGGCCAGAAAGTGCTTCTCTGTAGGGCCCATGACTTTCGACAAGTGTCTTCACCGGGTCCTCTTCTTGAGAGTGGTAAAACACAGAGCTGGCTGACTCAATGGAGCGCATCATGCTGTATCGCCTCCTCTTATCCTGTTGAGATTTTGAGTGAGTGACACATCCTAGACAAGTACATCTTCATTGTTAGGTTAGGCCTTTTTATCTCCCTAGGAACACCTTTCAGATGTGAGGTAACGTAAAAGTCATTCTGAAATATTAACAATACACAGAAAGACATACTGAATGCAATCATTTGTCTCCAGCAGATGTCTTGCGCTTACAGATTTTGGATTGGCATGGTAGCGGGTGGTGTCACAAACCACACTGTAACCGATCAGACTGTCCCCTGGAAACAGGAAGGTGTTGCCCACAGGGGACAGCAGCACTTCTTTGGTCTCAGGAAAGAGCCATTCGATGGAAATGTCACTGAGTACTGGAGACATGGTTTTCTTTAGGGACTTTATCATCTGTGGAGAAGAAATAAGACTTTTAGATATAAACTACAGCTTCTTCCTGACCAGTAAATAAAGTGAATGGCGTATCTGAGATATTATTTCCTAATTGGTATCAGTGGCAGACACTCAGTGCTTAGAAACCACTGCGTAATGGCTCTCCAGTGGCCCTCAGAACTCAGAATAGCTGGCTGTCGTTAAGAGTGATACACAAAGCTGGAAATGAGTACCTTGGGCTGCAGCCTCTCTCCGTCAGCCAGGAACTCTGCTGTTCCTTTGGAAACTGCCGCCAGTCCCTGCACCAGCCTCCTGCAAGCATTCTGTCCTATGCCGAATGTAAAACATCTGCACAAACACATTAAACACTGCAGCTCCATGGACAGATCGAGAGATATCTGCATGATAACAGGTGTCTTCTAAGGATGTGCACACATTTCAAAGAGATATGAACAAATTTATCAAACATAGATTTGGAGGGGGGAAAGAGCCAGAGTTGAGACATGCCTGCTGATTATCAGAGATCTCTGGGGAGGTTGGCTGATGCTTTATTTTACCATTTTATTCAATTTTTCAGCAAGGGATGAGCTGGTTAATTTCATTGTCCCCTTTGCATTTTTAATGAGATCCAAGAGTGCAGATTAAAACGGAAATGTCAGCCTCTACACAGTTAAAAACCTAACATGGATGGAGGAGAGATTCATCGTCTTTTAGTATTGTTTCTGACTGGCTGCACTAATTTGTAAGCATAGTGTGATAATGTCCCAGGAAGTGTCGATGAATTGGCCAAGCTCTGTGTACCTAATGCAATCATCTGGGGGCAGTCATCCATTAAAAGGAGGAAGACAAAAGTCAATTAATTCCAGAGTGACTCAGGAAAGGGATTCACAGCGTGAGACTTAAAGGCAAGCCGCAGAATTAAATGATTTTCCTGTGTACTGCAGAACTATTGTCCCGCCAGCACTCACTCTCAGTTGACAGTTGGTATTTGCAGCCTTCAGGGAGCATTTTTATTTCCTTACTCTAGATGTAGCTTTAAAACAATGTTTGTTTTTTTTTACTAAAATCAACGCTGCACGAATGCCGCCCCTCTGACAGATTCTTTTTAGTGATATACTGTATATGATGTTTGACATTGACATGACATTCACAACACATTCCCGGATTTCATGTTGAGATGATTATAGCTCCATAACCAGGTGTTCCATTTAATCCCATGACAATCCCTGGATGTGGTTTTATGTTATCCCTGTGCAGTGCTTTTGCAATTTGCTTTGACACAACATACAGTAGCTTCTTTTAACTCTTTAAATCAAGCAGCTACCTCGAACACATATTCACGTCAGTGTCAGTGGTGTTGCAGTGTCTGCAGGTACAAATCACATTTAGCATCATTTTGTGATGTGTTTAGAGGCCATGACAGCTTTGCCAACAATGGTTCCTATTAGACAATAATGACAATTCCCTTAACAGTGTCACTCATTATTGATCTTTTCTCATTCTAACATTCAAAGTAGAGCTCAGTTAAGAGCCTTAATGCGTTAACAGTAATACTTGCCTGATGTAACGTGCATGGCTGCGGACCAGCTCTATAACTTTTCCTGTGTTGCTGACGGCCCCATCGGTGAGCAGGAAGAGAAGACGGGGGTGTCCGCTGACCATCGGTTGCCTCAGGAGCCAGTTGAGCGGTGCCAGAATGTTGGTCCCCCCCATGTCAGCTCTGATTTTACTAACATACTCACAAGCCATGGCCAGGGCTTCCTAAGTGTGTGAAGATGAGGAGGAGATAAGATAAACTGTGGTTTCTTGAGTTACAGTATCTTATATCACAGAAAATGTATCAAATTAGGTAATACATCACACAGTAATGTATTACATGACTTCTTTACCTCTTCATAGTTCTGGCTGGTTGTGAACAGTGATTTGAATGTAGAGCCAAAGCCTATGATGTTAAAAAGGCAGCCTGGCACAAGGCTCTTTAGAATCACCACAATGGCATCCTGAGAGAGAGAGCAGGAACAGATGAAGTTAATGTCCAGAAGACAAAACAGAACAAAGACCATGGAAATAAAAGCCAACACTCTTTAGGTGCCTAATGTCCTGTTGAACTATTTGATCATTTCCACTGCAATACGACTACGTCTGCTATCACACAGTGTCATTTCATCCATCAATGCCTCTTCTAAAGCAGAGGAGAGGTTTATAGAGGAATACCACTTATATCAATTTTCTTTCAAGTGAAGAGCACAAAGACCAGACGATCAGTCACATAATCTATAATAAAATGCCTGTTCAGCTGCATTAACAAATAAAAAATAGCTGTAGTTTAAATGTTGCAGTTCTTTAGATAATATTTTTTAACATTTACATCACTGGCCTTAAACCCACACTGTAGAATCAGACATATCCAATAAAAACCTTAATCACAAATTAACATCACATCGCAGGACAGGGTCAGTGCACAGGCAGTAAAATAACGTACAAACATATTAAAAAAAGAAATGTTATGTGAAGTCTGATAAGACCTAAAAACCTTGTTGTCTAAAACCTTAGCAACTGGAAGACATTTTGTGAACAGTGAATGATTTGTCTGATCAATATGCTTGTGTACATGCCCTTCACACAACTGGCTAACCACGTCTATAATCTCCACAGGCTGCAGAATCAGTAGACATGAGAGCCTAGAAAGCAATTCTACAGCAACGTATTGCTAAGTACAAAGAGTATGGTCTGGACCTGCTCTATATGAAAAGTGCCCTGAGATTTGTTATTATTTGGTGCTATATAAATAAAATTGAATTGAATGGATGAAATATGTATTTTGATGCATTAGCTTTCAATGTAATCTCTTTCTCTCTGGTGATGATATATAACAAATTTATATGTAAATCAGTGTGTGCCTTAATGTATATTTAAATCTGCATCTACACAAGAAATGTAACACCGCACACCACACTGAGATTAGATTACCTTCACACGGTTGATGTTAACCCCGCTCATGCTGCCGCTGCGGTCAATGAGGAAGATGAACTCGCCGTGAACCTTCCTCAGGTCTGAGCTGATAGACTTCAGGTCAGGACAAAAGTTCAACATGACCACAGGGTTGTGGAGGATGTCCTTATGGAGTCGCCTGTGAATAATATCTACCTGTAAAGGCAGAGGAATATAAATCAAAATGCATAAATCATGGATGATTTGGCACCATGAGATATCTGGGTTTTCTGTGATATTGTGCAGGCTTTAATTTAACACTTAAAGAAGGCAACAAAAAAAAGGAGACAAGTGATCAGGTCAATAGATAGAGCACATCAATTATTGTAGATGTGTGGGAAATTCTAGACAGAATGTGGCGAGCCTTTGGAGTGTTTCCATAGAAACCCATTTTTATGGCTAAGTGCTCTCTCTCCTTCTCCTGTTTAGGTCTGCTGGTCACTTAACAACCTCATCATAGCACAGATGTGAATGGACACATACATGGCTCTCAGAAGTCAATAAGTTCAGCTATTTTATTGACAAGTCAGGTTAAAAAATAATAATGCAGAACTGGTAAACATTAACTTGTAACCTGCAGAGCCAAATGCAGTACTGTAACAAGTCAAAATTTAGTGTTTCATATAAGAAATTATTAAACTGTAGAAATGCAAAGTTTTTATAAACACGGCATGTAATTTTGCCATGACTTGTTAGCTCTCAAGTTAAAGCTAACTAGCAGGTCAGGTAGCAACAGCTAGCCTTAGCTAAAGCTAAAACTAGATTTACTTACTGATTTTCCCCCAGTGGTTATCTGTAATTGTTCATGGTTTTGCAACACTGTGCAGTCTGTACCACTCTCCTCAAAATGATATTGGTATGGTAAGTGTCGCCATCAGTTCAGGTACATGCACAGTGCTGATGTCAATGACACTCACTTTCCTGTCATTGCTGGGGTCCTTCTTCGTGGCCTTGATGAAGTCACTGCGGCCGTGAAGATACTCATCGTACTCCTCCTGCGTCATGTCTCCATTCTCAATGAGCACATGTGGCAGATGAGGCTCTAAAGGCACACAGTTTGTGAGAAAGCTGACATGAGTATAAGAATTACAGACAGATTATAAAGCAGATGCCCAAAATTGACACCAGGTAGCAGCACACGGGGGGGGAGTGTGGTAATCATTAGTGCAGAACCATCACCATGTTGGTGTGAGAATAAAGAAATTGTATCGCAGCTGGGTGCCAAGAAAATAAAATAAGCACCATGGGTTGAGTGAATCTTGGGGATTTGGACTGTTATTTATCTTCAGTGCAGGTCTTAAAAGGCAGTGATTTCAGTTTTCTCTAAAATGGATTTCCAATGGTCCTAAGGATTATTTTCTAATTGCTGTAGGCAGTAACATTAGTTGTAAAAACATGTTGTATGTGATTTTAACAAAAACTGTCTGAAAAATCCCCAGAGCTATTGTTCTAGATCTCTAACTTAATGTAAAATTCATATATGGACCTTAAATTAATTACTTACTTTTTAATTGGATAATCCATCCATTTTCTTCTGCTTATCGAGGTCTAGATCATGTTTAATTAAATGGGAATTATTGTTATACTGCTGGGAAGTACTGACACAATTGTAATATAAATGTCAATATATTCATGTTCTTAGTGAATAACTGTAACCTTTATCAACCCCATATTTTGGCTAGTTTAACTATGAAAAAGGAATTGAATTGCATTCTATGTAGTATTTAAAAGTCTCAAATTTAACCTGGTGAACCCTGCAGAAATCCTGTAGCCATTTATATGACACACAGCCTGTGTTTCTGGCTATTAATCAACCAAGCTGATGATGAAAACAGACCTTTCTGTTTTGTTTCTAACACACATGCAATCCTGTAATGCAGCTCAGTTTCCTCCATGTCTCTGCTCGAGCTGAGCATTCATGTTGTAATTGAAACTGCAGCACCAGTCTGAGCTGAATTAAATTGCCCAGCACCGACATTAGGTCTGTTTGTGGGGAAGAAAAACCTTCTGGAGCCTATTGAATCAGTGAATCTATTGAATCATTCCTGCCTCTGGGAGAAAACTGGGCCACACATAATGTAGGTCAAGACGACAATGGGAGAGAGACCAGAGCACAGAAAAAAACAAAAAACCCTGACACTGCACACCCACACAATGGAGTCTGACTCCGCTGGTATGTCATACATTAACAACAGTAGGCACTAACACACACACACAATGTGAGGCGGTGAATCACCTTGCACCTGATCTGATTATAAACTGAAAACATGCTGTAAAAAAGCCTGGCAGAGATGAAATAAACAATTTCAAAATATTATAATTTACAGTGGAGGAAAGACTAATTGCAGGGCTGTGCTGTCTGAGTGAATTTTGAAGCTGTGGACATACCGCTAGGGTAGATGAGGATTTTGACAGGACAGTCGTAAGTGTACTTGTCAGCCAGAGTGATGACGACACTGGTGGCAGAGCGGGCCAGAGGGTCTGCATCAGCTCGGATAGCATGAGACGGGCTCTCTACACCTACACAGAGCAACAGCCACAGCCAATGAAATCACCAGAGGCTCCACCTCCAGTAATAAGGCAATAACAAACCAGCAAGTCCCATAAAATGAAATTACTCACATTTATAAGAGCACAAATTTCTAAAAGATTTAAAAAGCAAGATAACAGTTTATAGTTTAAAGGAATAGTTCAACATTTTGGAAAATACACTTATTAAATATGCTTTCTTGCCAAGAGTTTAAATGGGAAGATCAACACCACTCTCATAATTGTAAGATATATATGAAGATACAGCCAACAGAGGGTTAGCTTGGCTTAGAATAAAGACTGGAAGAGGGGGAAACAGCTAGCCTGCCTTTGTCCAAAGGTAACAAAATCCACCTACCAGCACCTCTTAAGCTTACTACATGTGCCAAACAATTTCTTGGCTGGGAGCAGTGACTTCCTAGAGTCTCTGCTAGTTGCCTAACAACCTCATGGTGACGACAAGACTCAAGTCTCCGACCACAAAATAGCCCAGCACATAACCCTCTTCAAACTGCAACTTTTCACACTTTTAGGTATAAAGTGATAATTAGTAAACCTTACAGGTGCTCGTACCTATGGACAGAGGCAGGCTAGCGGTTTCCCCCTGTTTCCATTCTTTATGCTAAGCTAAGCTAACTGTCTCCTGGCTGTAACTTATGCCTAGGCATTCTCCCCTGGCACTGTCAAATATATCATTAGTATTGGTTAATTCTCTAACCTGCGAGGAGATAGGGGGCCCGAATCTCCAGTTGGAAGTTAAATTCGTAGTCCATGGAGTTGATGACCTCCTCCTCCAGCAGTGAAGCCAACCACAGCTGAGGGGAGCTGGGAGTTTGATCATGAGGACTTGAGGCACAAGTATGCCTGTCCCGCCTACAAGTATAGCATTACATTATATTACATTTAGGAATTAAGCAGACGCTTTTATCCAAAGCAGCTTCCAAATAAGCGTTTTACATAAAGTGCATAGAACCATGATTGAAAACAACAAGATGTCTCATCAAACTTGTAAGGGCTGGTGATGAATCACAAGTGCTATAAGTAAGTGCATCGCTGCCAATGGCAGAATCGAAAAGAGCATTAAATCTAAGAACCAATGATCTTTGTACATTATCAAATACAATACATTCAAACTAAAATAATATTCCACTATAATATCGCACATATACTTTATAACTTTTATACTTTTACATCATGTGGATGGCTGGGTGCATATGTGTCGCTTTTCTGGGGAATGGCACCAGGATGCACTATGGGAAGAAGGTAAGCCAGAGGAAGCCCTGTGATGCTTTGGGCAATGTTCTTCTGGGGAAACATTGGGTCCTGCCATTCATGTGGATGTTACTTTGACTTTGACTGAGCTTAACATTGCTGCAGACCAAGTACACCCCTTCATGGAAACTGTATTCCCTGATGGCTGTGGCTTCTTTCAGCAGAATAATGCACCCTGCCAAACTGCAAAAATGGTTCAGGAATGGTTTGAGGAACGCAACAAGTTCAAAGTGTTGACTTGGCCTCCAAATCCCCCAGATCTCAATCCAATCAAGTGCCTCTGGGATGTGCTAGACAGACAAGTCTGATCCATGGAGGTCCCACCTCACAACTTTCAGGACTTAAAGGATCTGCTGGAGGAGATATCAGGAAGGTGATCATGATGTTACGGCTGACCGGTGTATATGTATGTGTGTTGGAGGCAGAAGAACGAGGAGGGGGAGTGTGTGCAGAAGCAGAAGGCGACTGAAATACAGCCTGAAAGAAATTCAACGAATGTGTGGTGCCAAAAACTTGAACCTGTTTCAGTCTCAATGTTGAGCCAAACTGACACCTACTGTGGAAATACTTCAAATATTTAATGAAAAACATTGTCATTCTTTTCACAGACATACCTCTAAACAGGTAAACATGTTCAGTCACATCAAAAGTACAAAATACATATTCTATATTACAGGAAAAGCTCATTCCATCACGGTTAATGACCTCATAACTAATTTACCTTACAAATAACATTCTTTTGGAGTGTGAGGCATGTTTCAGGCTTTATTACAATTGCTTTGACAATTCATGTTTATGTTATGTTTGAAGTTCAGTCTTTTCATCCCAACTACTTCCCCTTTCCCTTTCCTCTCGTGCCTCCTCTCCCTCTTGTGCTTTTCACTCCGCGGCCTCGCCAGCTGCCTTCGAACACAGATCGGGCTGTAACCATGGCAACTTTCCCGCCATGATCACTGTCCTCACCGGAGCTGCTGCTGCTGCTGCTCCTCCTGGCCCTTTGAGGTAGAGTCTTAGCAGACTGAGGGGTGGCCTTTATTGAGAGGGACTCCTGGCTGGTGCTGCTCACATCCTTCAGAGATGTAAGAGGAGGTTCAACAATAACCTGCATCCCCAGAAACCCTCCTCCTGCCGCAGACCTCTCCTCTTCTCTCTCTCCTCCCGTCTTCGGGCTCTTGCTCGCTGCCTTCCCTTTCTTAGATTTGGATGGGGGTGGCATTTCCTCCTCACTGCCCTCCTTTTCCTCCTCTCCTCCTTCTCTCTCCTTTCTTTTCATGCAGGTGACTGCCCGGCGAAGTCGTTGGCTGTGGATCGCCTGCTTTTCCTGCTGCTCCATGCGGAAGAATGAGTCGATCCGTAGCTGAGTCTAAACCAAAAGGGTGAGATAAGGTATAAAAGAATTAGAACTGCAAAGTGGTTTTATTTCCTGCAGTGAATCAAATCTACACAATCAAACTGGAGACATTCAAAAGAGCGCAACTAAGAATAAGAGTCAGGGATGCTAGTTAAGTATGCTCGCTGGAGACTGGACTGAAGATGTCCATCTACTGTAACTTCTTTCAGATGAGCTCATGTAACCCGTCATTTCCACCACCCGCCATGTTTCAAATATGTTCTCATAATTGGATTATTAACTGTCATTCAACACTATTAACTACAGTATAGAAAAATTGAACTTTTTGGGGGGTACTTTTTTAGAAATTGGTTTTCAAACACAGAAAAACGACAACAATAAAATAATGACAATAAATCCATGACACTGGATATTGCTACTATATTTTTTCATACAATTGAATGTCAATGTTTAAGTAGCTGTTTGGGAATTCTCTGTTACCTGCTGGACGTTGAGCTGCTTGATTACAGGCTGAAGGGTCTCCTCTGTCTTCCGACTGCTCCAGCCAAAACGACTCAGACAGAATGTTAAAGGCTGGTTAAGGATACTTCATACATTCATGAACACGCTCGCACAAACGCACACAGAGAGAAAGGGATATTCTTTGATCATGTCGAGTTGTGGGCGCCCCCAGCTGAAGAAGCTGTCCGACTGGTCCACAGCAGGTTGCAGGTAAGCCTGAGCCACCACGGGGTTGGGAAACCCAGGGTGCAGCTTTAAGTCTCTCAGTTTCTTCTTAACCTTTGTGTCCCGAGGATCCGACACCAGACGCTTTTTCTCCTGAGCCTCTGACCACCATTTACTAGAGGGAAGAAACAAAAACCAGGAACTAGGCTTTAAATACAGAAACCATCAACATTAAGAAGTGTTACTAGTTATTGTAATGCACAAAAACACATGTTTTGAGATATAATGCATTTACTGTAAATGTTGAAGTACTGTATATTTTAAAAATTAAGGAAATAAGACATTTAATTTAGTTATATAGTAACATTTGAAAACTGGCACATGCATAAGTTTTGCCATTTATTAAGTTCAGTTAAAACGAGGAGACAAATATAAACCCTTAATTTAGAATTAATCAAATTATTAAGATGATTATAATTTTACACATTTGTCCTGTATTTGACAGTCATGGAGAAGAGAGACTGGAGGGATTAAACATTAAAGATGTCAACGTTTAAAAAGATTTGTGAAAAGAGAAAAAAGGTTTAGCAACTGCAAACTAAACATGCAGTCAGTAAAACTAAACCTCTCAAAAGTGTGTGTGTGATAGTGACTGCACACTCATCCCATAAAAACCTACGATCAAGGACCTTTTATTAACACTTTTATAAACTATTCTGAAAATCCACTAACTTTCAAATCTCTTAGACTAATTGACCCAAACAATGAATACGCACACACCTGAACTGTATGAGCGGCTCCATGCCTGGCCCTGGGAACTCATTCAGTATCTCCATGCCAGTCACATATCCGACTCCTGGCACGCCCTCTGTGTAGTCACTTCCGAGCAGGTAAGCCAGGTTTATCAGTTTAGTCCTATCCAGACCTGAAAGATGGACAGAGAATAGAAAATGAAAAAACAGGGATGGGAAGACCCTGAGAGAGTAAGAGAAGTAAGTCTAGTCAGTCTGTTGACAGCCCATCAGTCATCATCAACACTAACACCTGTCTCTGATATGTGCAACATGAACTCATCAGATTAGCATGGTAATGTGTTATCCTTCCACAATTTCAACACCTCACTCTCCCATTTCAGCAGGCCCCAACGCAGCAAAATAACATCAGCTGCAGTTCCATAAGAATGCAAATACAACTGCATAAATATGTAACTTGGCAGCTGCAAATGATAAGAGTACCTGAATAATATACGTTACAGACACATGTAAAGGTCAGGGTACCTGCATGTTTCATTGAAAACAACTAAATAGCATGTGATATCTATTAGCGGTTTGGCTTGTTTCTCCATCAAACAGAGGCGTTAACAAATTTGACTGAAAGTGACAAAAGAGCCAAAAGTCAGTGAAAAAAAAACATTATACTAAATGTAATCGGCATCATGAATTAACATGGAAAGGGCATGTTTCCTTTCATGTGATCTTTTAGACTTTTAAGTGAAACAAAAACCAATTTAACAATCAAAACAAAGCAGTGGAGATTTTAAATGTGGACTGTCAGTCAAAGTTAACTGCTAATGAACAGGACATGAGAAAATGTATACTTTGTAAGGACCAAAAATTAAACACTGTATAGCCTTTTCTGGACCTGCTGACACAGACATACGTACGGAGAAGCATGCAAACACACAGACAGGTGATGGCGAGCACTGACCCAGCTGGTTCTGAAAGTCACTGTACTGGTAGTGTTCAACATATTTGCTCTGGCTGAAGAAGTTCTTGTAGACGTGTCGCCCTCCAAACAGCCACACATCCGAGTCGTCTGTTATGGTGCCGTGTGTGTGGTCAGTGCGGTCGAGTGCTGCACACTGAGCCTCAGCCTCCATCGGAGCCACCACGAACGGCACGCCAAACAGCCGCAGCAGCTCCTGGTATCAGATGGGACGAGGTTTTATCATTTCTCCCAAAGAAACAAGTCAGTAGCCAAGAGGTAGCAAAGCTTGATCTGCACACATCAGGGTTATACTCCTATTATGTCACGCAATTTATTTAGTTTTGACTTTCTACTTGTTTCCTGACGCTTTGGAAGTGATCTTACAAAAACAACCCTTTTATCTCAACAGGCATCTGGGATTGCGTGAGTGTTTCTGTAGTCACCAGAGAACTGCCTTCGCTCTTAGCAGCCTTATCAAACGAGCCAAAGGGATTAATGAAGATCAGGCACTTTAGAGGCTTACAATAAGTGGTGATTTTATGATGGAAAAAATACTGACAGCCTGTGACATGTGAGAGTGTGAGTGACTTGATACTGACTCTGGAAATGTTTGGCAGAGGCACCACAGATAAATGTATCCTCCAGTCTTACACCTCCTCTGGGTTGGCACATCTCAGTCCATGGCAGAGTGTATACATTTTTATTTGCTTCCTACATTCATTATTCTATATACAGACGCTCATAAGTCAATTGTATTCTCACAAGGGTAAGAATACAAGGGTGGAATGCCTTTGTGGTTTGTGTGTTGATGTGATTTTGGTTTACCTGGCTCTCCAGGTACATCTGCCCAGTGACCGTGTTTGCCATCCTCTCCTGCTGCTGTTTCAGCTCCCTCAGGCTGCTCTGCTCCACCTGCAGAGAGCTCTCCAGAGCCTCCAGCTCATCCTGCAGCACAACACACACACTGTCAGCCCTGTCTCACACACATTAAACAGCTAACCAGCTCAAACGCTATTCAAAAAAATACTTGTGAATAAACATTGCAGTCACAAGAATAAAAATAAAAGAGTAATTTAAGGCATCCGCCCAAAAACAAATTATTACAATTATTATTACAAATTATTTATCTTATGCCAAAAGGCACATTGCCGATTATTATCATATATTTTAAACTCTCAGATATCAGTGTCTACCTCAAGAATCTAGTATTTTTCGGGCAATCATCACAAACCCCATGCAAAACATAGTGGTGCAAAACATACCTCGAGGGTTGGTTCACCCAAGAAAAGTAAAAAAATATGCAAGGCTACATACAACTACAAGTGATTTTAGAATAGTTCAAATATTAGCACTGAAGTCACAATCTTGCGTGTCTTACCACATCAAAGTGTTCCCATTCATTGATCGCTGGAGTTGAGCTGGATTCTGTCTCCGTTCTCTCCTTCAGCTCTCTCTCTTCACTCTGTCTCTCTTTTTCTGCTTCTTCTTCCTCTAATGTCAAAGCAGCAGCTGGTTCACTGGGAACCCGTGTCAGACTTTCTTCTGGTTTCTCTCCCTGCTTGGTCCCATCTTTGCCGACTTCGCCTGGAGATCCTTTGTCTCTGATCAACACAAGTGAGTCATCTGAATCTCCCTCTTCAAATTCATCTTCTGACACCTCAATGAAGCTCTCTGGGAAAACACACAAAAAGCACTTTTATTAATATCTACTGGTTTAAGAAATGATGACTGAGTGTGATGTTAAACCGACTGTTACTGTACCTTCTGACTCGCTCTCCTCACGACCCTTCGACTTCACGTCATCAGGATGAATTTCAGTCTCTGCGTTGAGAGGTTTTGCGGAGACATTGATGGATAATGTGTTTCCACTGGAAGCAGCAGCGCCCTGTGACTGAACCTCTGATTCTCTTCTCTCCAGCTCTTCTCGTTTCGCTGTCTGTCCTCTGCTTCCTGTCCTTATATCCTCCATCACCTGTCCTTTCTTTGTCTCCTCTCCTGACTTTATCTCTCTCTTGTGAGCTTGTTGCACCGCCGCAAAGCGAAGTGCTTTATTTCTCTGACCGATCACTTCCTCCATCTCATCTTCCAAACTAACAAACAAACTATCTTTCACGTGTGAACTTTGGCCTGTTGGTTTCCCCTTAAAAGGTGATTTTTGATCAGGTAAAGAATTCACGTCATCCAGCTCCATCTCTTCCTCTGAGCTGCTGATGACCACTTGTGGCGCACAACGGATAACATTCGCCTGCAGTTTGGTGGGTGAGCAGCTGATAGGCATCCCGTGTTCAGCAGCGTCGTCTTCGTCCTCGGCGAGGGCTTGTTGGATTGCCAGCAGGGTACACGGGGACAAACTACCATCCTTCTTATCTCGGTCCACTTTCTCCTCATCCGAGCTGTCGTTCATTGCAGCCTGGATTGCCTTCAGTGTGCGAGGCGAGGGCGGTGATGTGTCTCCCTGAGGCGGCTTTGAGACAGAGGGTTTGGAGTTTTCTGGGGAGGGAGCCCGCCCTTTCTCCTCTTCCTCACAAGCAGGCCGCCACAGGGGCTCAGGTCTGCCTGCTGCTCGTCTTTTGCAGCCTGTCAGGGAGCTCCCAGACCAGGGTGCAGCTGCAGGTTGGCTCTCTGGGGCCGTCTCACCCTTTTTGGAACCTGCGTATATACAGTTTCTTTTACCGGTAGCCCGGTCAAAGCACCATTCCACAAGCCATGCAACCTCAACCTCAACAAAAAACGCGGTCTGGAAGACACCATGAAATTAGATTCATTTCCAACCTCCCAGGCAACCATTGGTTTCTATGGTTCTATTGAATATGGCACCAAATGTTCATGCAGAGATTTAAAATATCACACTGAAAGATTTGTGTGCTTTCTTTTATATCAAAGTGACACTGTGTAATAATACTGTTGTGATAAGTGACTACTTTTTAAAAACGCTTTCTTCTTGATGCGTTCAAGAAATATGACAAATATGACAATTGTCCTGTAAAACACTGAAAAACATATCATCATAGCAGCCCTCACCTTTAATAAGGATATAGTGGGAATAGTCTTCTGAAACCAGTCGGTGTGACTCTATGCTGTGACTCTGCTGGTCCCCGTCCTGTTGGCAGAGCTGTGGAGCGCTGCCGGCGCTGCGCTGGCTCATCTCCTTCTCCACACCATGCAGACGCTGGTTCAGCTGGTTCCTCTGCAGCAGGCCGGCCAACTGGTACTGGGAAAAGTCTCCTGAACGCTACGAGGGAGTTAAGAGGAGTCCGTGTTGAAGAGGAGGAGATGGGTGCGAGTGTGTGTGTGCGTGAATGAGAATGAACAGTACCTCTGGAGGTTTGTGGTACATGGTCCGGCGTCTTTTGGAAAACTCTTTCATGTCTTTGAGTATCTCATGTTTCATTTCAGGAGGCAGGGTGGCAAACTCCTCTGAGTTGATGTCCACTGAGTTGGGGTCTTCATACAGTTCTCCCTGAGACACAGTGAGCAATCAGGCGTCAAATGTCAATTATCAAAACAGGGCATTCATACAAAGAAAAGCGATAAAACATAAGAACACAGTACACAGACTATAAATACTTTATTCTATATATATATGAAGAATATATGATGGCCAAACAGAGGCCTTCAGTGTTGATCTCACTCAGTGAAAAACTGTTTAATAAGTTTAGAAGAAAATTGCATCACTTGTATTGAACCAGGACCAGACCAGGGTCCAACAACAACCAAGTGATAATAAAATATTAAAACCATCAATGTTACATTGATTTAATCAGCTTGAACACAAACTCTTTGAAGCTATATTGTTTGATGTGATAATTGTACCTGATACATGTGATAACTGTCAATCATCTCCTCCATCTCTTTCTCTTCCTCATCTTCTGAACTGCAAGAATGAAACACAATGAAATGACTAAAGTACCCGTATTATAGGTAAAATAACTATGTAATGGACACAATCATTGAACATTTCAAATGAACCATATACACTTACCTGTACTTAAGATTTGATATTGTACACACTTGGCTATATCTCACTTCCATTACATATCTATATGCAACTCACCAAGAGTGATCCTTACCGTTTACCCGTTTATATTTTTGTAAGTATATATATTTGGGATTTGCTTCTTACTGATATTTTATATATGCACACTTTCATACTTTTTATTGCACCTTCTGAATAACAGTTTTCGTGGGGGTTAAATAAAGTTCTAAAAAACGAATCTAACTTGTCGACTTGTTATGGATAAAAAAAAAATGTTATTAGTGAGCGCTGTTCAGACAAAAAACTATACTATGTATACAAGGAGCACCTGGCTGTCCTATCTAACGCCTGTGAAGATGAGAAGCTTTCCAGCCTCCTCTCGGTTTAGCAGAGGATGGATGTAAAACTCTGTGGACTGTGCTGACTGTACAGTAACAGGTGAGTAGTAATCATTCGCAGGCATCTGACCTGCTTTTGTCCTTCTCCTCTGCAGCTGGTAGGGCGGGCAGAACATACATGTCATCCACCTCATCTCTCCTCACACTGGAGAGGCTGGGAAGAGGATCCTTACTGTAGCAGGAAAAAAAGAGGGACTCTTCAGATAAAGCCATTGAGTACACTCAGTAGACAGTGTTTTAAATAAATGATTTATTAAGACAGTAGGTGAGTAGAGAGGGAGACAGAAAGGAAACATATGAGAAAGCACTAGCAGAATTTGTTTCTCTAACTACTGTTGGGATGTCAGGTGGTTCTAGAGACAGGGCTGCCATCCCTCCACCTGTGCATTGCTCCTGTCTCTTACCTGTGCTCTCCGAGCGCAGCTTTGATAGCTTGTCTCTTCAAGAATGTCTTGAGGAGTTTCTCATTAGTCTGTTTGGACTCCCGGCTCAACTCCTCTTTCCTCTGCCTCCTCAGGGCCTGCAGGAGAGCAACATCGACAGAATGGGTGGGGAATTACATCCATTTGGAAGAAATACCCTAAATCAGTTAACTTTGCATAGAAGCCATTTACACAAACTGGTTATGTGGTTCTTCAGGATTTGCCGCACGTACCAGAGTCTGTTTCTTCAGCAGTGGAGCGTCCCCATCAAACACAAAGACCGGCCTGATGCGGAAAAAGAGCAGCTTACAGATGCGGTGGAAGAGAGAGAGCAGGTGGGCGTTCTGGACACTGTTGCCTTCACGGTCCCTCACCCCCTTCACTGCCTGGTTCAGCCATATACTGATGTCTGGGGGTGCCTGGTTAAGGTTAACGCTATGGCTTAACAGAAGACAGTCAATTACACCAATACATACAACGACAGACAGATAGAAAGATAGATAGATCACCACCAGGTCAGGATACCAACAGCAAGGATCTTCCCCTCCAGGGTCTCGGGGTTGATGGGTTTCCCTGTACTCTCCAGCAGCCTCCAGAGTCCGTGCACTCCCATGATAACTGTAGTGCAAAACTCACTCGAAATATAGTGAATATCCAAAACGGAAGCATATGAGAACAAATTCACTTTTCTTGACTAATTTGACAATATTCTCGTATCAACTCTGAAACCACTTGAGTGGAAAATCAAGAAGCGGTACCCTAACACCACTTTTCAACGTTTGTTGTAACATTAATTATGTCCGTGCAGCACAGTTTGACTACGTATAAGGTTCCACGTCATTCAAGTTGGTTCACATTCAATTGTGACACCACCGGCTTAAGGCTGTGTCGATTTAATTCGTTTCACATGTAGTTGCTGTTATAATAATTGGGGTAGAATAAAACAGCAACCGATCAGAGATCGGTTTTGTGGGGATGAGAGTTCGGAATCCATAATTGTTCCTCCCTGGGTAGAGTCTGTCAGGGTTACTTGTAAAAACCTGCAGCTTTGAAACAATTGTCACGTATGTTATAGTTAATGTCAGAAAGTTTCGGGTTAAAGGTTAAAATCACTATTTGGGTTTTTTGTCTGTCCACAAAACAATGAACTCCATGCGGGTTTAGGTTGAAAGAGGGGAGCGGTTTGTTCACAGGAAGTTTTCCTGAGAGGCCTAACTCAGGGCAAACGGCCGCTAAGATCCAGCAGTCAGCGGCCAACTGTGTCCGGTGACAAAATAAACAGCTTGCGGCTGCTTACCGAGAGTTGATCAAGCAGGTTGGACCCATATTTACACGGTATGTTATCTAACAATTTATCTGTATCCCAAAATAAATCAAATGTATTCCAGATGTACTAGAAAGTGTCTTCTCGTGTAGCCAACAAATATCCCGATAGCGTTAACGTTACAGTACCTTGGGTTGTTAAACTCCCCGTTAACTGCTACTTTCTGTCAACGCAAACAGCTAACGTTAGCAAGTTAGCTTACCAGCTAGCTACCGTTATCGCGTAGCTTAACGCTATTGGTAACGTTACCTCTGCTATTAACCCTGACCTTTGACTAGCGGCCTTCTTCGAACGCTGCCACAAACACAGTGTTACAAATGTTGACAACAAAGCACTTTCCCCATTGTTAATTGTCACAGGACGAAGAGTAACCTGGGTTTTACCAAAACATCAGACGTCCTCCTCAGCTAACCCCACATCCACCATGACTGCTGCTGTGAGAGGTATGTGTTGTTTTCGTTATATTTCTAGTATTTACATGACAGTAAACAACAGTTGTTTACATGTCCTACCTGTTCAACCAGTCGAAGACCACTTTTGCTGAAGACATACCCTTAGTAATCCAGATGATTTCATTTAGTCTTCTTTTACTGTTTATTGCAAATACAATTAGACTTATGTGAAGGTTGATAAGCAGAGGACTGATTTATTCTTACCCAATGTGTACAGTTAACCTGTTTAGACTGAGAATACTGTGTACTTAAGACCCATCCAAATTGTGTTTCACTACAACTGCAAAATCAGACCCTGAAATAATGCATCTTGAGTCATCATCATTTTTTTTATTTTTATACTGCTAATAACAAAACCATAGTTTTGTCCTCATTTTATTTAATGGCATCTAAACACATACCACTGTATGAAATGTTGCTTGGATACAATACATTGTAAACCTGGAAAATGTTTAATTTTCACCAAATAAGTATTGAGGTTCAATACCCAGCCCCACATACTGCTACATGGGGATTGTGGTGTCCTTACCATGGCACCTTGATGTCTTTGTCCATGTAGTTTGTCATTAACAAAGCAGCTTGGAGCGGCCCACTTCTGATTGGATCCCTCAGGAAACATATACGTGCAAACTGTAAACTTAGCTTTATTTATTTATTTATTCCAGGTGCTGCCAAAGTGCCTGTCCGAGGCGCTGGTGATGGCATGGAAACTGAAAAGCCGGCAGCCATTCTGGAGGTAGTCACAGATGCATTGGCACCAGGTTCGTCTGCAGTTCCCCTCCTGAAGGTGGCTAGCCCAAAACACAGCCCCAAATCCAGCCATCCTGCTGCCCCCCAGCCTCTAGGGGTGCTTCACCTGGGCAAGGTGAGCAGAGAGGCCTGCACAGAGGTGGAGGCTGTGAGGATCATCATCCCACGTGCCGCTATTAGCCGTAGCTGCCGTTCAAGGCCTGCTGAGGGGAAAGGGGAGGCTGGGCAACAGGCTGAGGAGCACAGCTCAGCCCCGCTGCCTCTGGTGGAGGACTGGAGAGGACAGATGGAGAAGCTGCAGAACTCTGAACGCAGGCTGCTGCAGGACAAGGAAGGCCTTTGCAATCAGCTCCGTGTGCAGACAGAGGTACGGCAAACAAGCAGATACATTTTAGACATATTAGGCTTTGCACAGTCGGGTTTGTTGCTGTTTCATGTATCAAAACATGCAGAAAGTATGGATAACGGTACAGCGTTCTGTAACATTATCAGTGAAATTCAATGTTTCATGTACAATTTCTTGAATTTGTTGTCCTGTCCAGATAAGTCCAAAAAGTTAATACAACATATTCACGCAGACCACTGTATTTCTGTTGATCTTTATGATGGTAACCGTTATTCATTCTGTGTGCCAGGTGAACCGGGAGCTGAAGAAACTGCTGGTGGCGTCGGTGGGTGATGACCTTCAGTACCACTTTGAGCGTATGTCACGGGAGAAGAACCAGCTGATTCTGGAAAATGAGGCTCTAGGCCGGAGTCTGGCACACACCGCGGAGCAGCTGGAGCGGATGAGTATCCAGTGTGACGTTTGGAGGAGCAAGTTCCTGGCCAGCAGGTATGAAATAAATTAAGTTAAATGGTTGGAAATGACAAAGAATGGATGGAAACGGGCGGGTGTTTTATTTCAGGGCGCCGCCAGCTGCTCTCCCCTCATCGTTGCTTTTAAAAGCTTTATATGGGCAAGCAGTATAGCTGGAGGAAGACATATGAAATAAAAATGATTTATTCTTCTATATGGATCAATTCTAGATGTTGTAATTACTGTTAATAAACACGCATCGATGTCGTCTCTACAGAGTCATGGCAGAGGAGCTGACGAATGCCAGAGCCGTTCTGCAGAGACAGACCAGAGAGGCACAAGGAGCAATTCAGGACCTGCTGTTGGAGAGAGAAGAGTTCTCCGGGGACATGGTGCTCACTCACAGGTACCGCAACCCCTGATCCATAAGTACTAAGTTTATTGTACTAGCTTACAAACCTAAAAATGAGGCCAAGAGAGGACGCTCGAACTCGGTAAATTTCAACCCGCCAGGACTGCCTGCAGGCTAATGTTGCCCCATTATAACCTTTGATTCTGCCACCATAAATAATAAATATCATAGCTTCACTTAATACTCCATTGTAAGAATGTGAGCATTCTCCTCTAGTTGTCCTCGTTATTATTTGACAGGACATGTGGGTATAGTATTTTTTTTTATCCATGTAGGTGAAGTAGACTTTCATTTTGAAACATTTTGTCACATGAACTAGTGCCCTTGATTTTGCACCTTAAGACATTTTAGTTCACTTCTTCTACATAACCACAGGTGAGCTCTAGTACACAACTGTATAACATTTTTAACCAAGTCAAAAATAACAAATCTTGTAAACATGCGTTTCGAGGTTCACAACGGAGCCACCGAAACTTAAGTATGAATGAAACGGTTTCCACCAACTTCAATTCTCCATTTCAAAATAATATAATGTGTGCCTGTTGAGGTAATGTAGGTAAATGCCCTTCAAGAGTTTATCATAGATGATGACAGTGTGTGCGCTGGCTTTGCTTGCTTTTTTTTGTGTTCAGATCTCTGGAGCAGCTCCTGGTGTCTCTGCAGTGGGGCAGACAGCAGACGTACTACCCCAGTGCACAGCCGCTCAGCACAGGAGAACTGGCAGCAGCCAATCACAAGCTAGCAGACGCGATCAACTCCCACCTGCTGGGCAACACGACCAGCAGCGGCGTCGTCAAGAGCGGCAGTGCAACAGCTGAGCAGCTCTGCAGCACACCTGCTGAGAAGATGGCTGAGAAGGTACAAACTCTATACTCGTACAAATCGGTCCTTTTCCTAATATTTGTCATAAAATCCAGAGCGTCTCAAATGTGTCGTCTGTTTTCTTGTCTTAGGTGCTGAAGATTTTAGATCCAATTTCCTGTTCAGAAAACAAGGCAGATCCTCCACTCGTCAACTCCACACCCCCAAACTTCCTCAGCAATAAGAAGAGCATTGGCAGATTTCACCCATATACCCGCTATGAGAACATTACTTTTAACTGCTGCGAGCGCTGCACTGGAGACATCCTGGTCCTGTAGAGCGGCATAACGTCCACGTCTCACACCAGTGCGGCATAAGAGTTTATTTCAAATGAATGAGCTATCTCGATATCTGGAGGATATTGCTGCTCTGTGTTAAGTGACTTCTTCACTCAATACCAAAGGTTAAGGGCTCAAACTGACATTTTGTGTACTTCACTTTTGTGCAAAGTTGGATTTTTTTCACAATTCCACATGATTTACATTTTTTACAATCAACCTACTGTTTATTTTGCTGTCTTTAACTTGTAAGAAAATGGAGTAGATGGTTCAGAAATCATGATGAAAACTATGTATTTCGGAGCCTGATTTAAACCATAAATGTGCTATTTATTTATTGCTGGGATGTGAAGATCAAGTCAGGTCAAGATGAGTCAGTGTTACATGGTGGCCACTGTTTGGTGAGTTACTGCTTACTTGAACATTAGGCTGCTGTGTTATGTTTTATTTACATATTCCTATAAGTAAATAACAGATAATGAGCTAATAACACAGTTGCACATGCATTGTGATAGAAATATATGAGGATGCCTCTGATACTGCAGAGGTCTCCAATTTCTCGGAATGATGGTGCTATCAAGCTATCCCATTAAAAAATATAGTAATATATTTTGTATAATGCATGCTGCTAAGACATAATATAAAATCTGACTTTTTTTGTGCAGCAGTATTGTTTTAGAGAAGTCCCCCCTACAGACACACACACAACCAAGTTATTGCAAAAGGTTTGAAATTATTTTCTAAAAATGTTCCCAAATGAATCATGTCATTCAGTTGGGTGATGTTTTTGGTAAATAATTATTTTAAAAAAAAGTTTTTTTGGCCTCAAAATTATGTGACTAGAAATATATTACTCGTGCAATTTTCTAAGACCAAGCTGTATAATATTTTGGTTAAATCTGTATGGAAAGGTTTGGTGACCGAATAACTTGCAGTGAAAACACAGCGTGAAAATATTTTTACATCTTTTGTTTTCCATTTCAGACCAAAATAAAGACCAAAGTAGTTTTTTTTTTACTTGTTCTTGTCTTGTTTAAAACCCTGCATTGGAACAAAAAAATCAAAGTACCCACCACAGACAGTATTACAACATTTTATTCACCACTTCCCTCAGAAAGTGCTTGTAAAACAGACATGTCGTCATTAACCCACGTTCACTCGTCCTTCCACCACATCTTGCTCTTGCCTGCACCTTTTCTTCCCTCCATTTTGCTCTGAAATGATGTCCGTACTCTGGTTGCAGCTGGTTTGTTTTCTCTGTGACTGGGCAGTCCAGCCATTCTGTCTCTACCAGTGAACCCAGACTGTTTCTGAGACCTGTAAAGACTTTGTCCCTCATTTTTAAATGTCTTTTCTCCAGATCTTAACCACCTGTCACCATCCTCTCTTGGTCCGTGATTTGTTACTCCCCTGACCTTGTTATTGTACATCTCTTTCTGTGTGTGTTGCTGGTGGAAGCCGTCATGCTTCCTCTTAGGCACAAACTTTAACGCCTCCTCCCATTTCCCCGTGTCCTTGAGAGTTAGCATGATGCGGATCATCTGGTCCAGAGTCAGATTTTTGGCTCCCATCTCCCAGTTGAGGAACTCGTCCAGCGGTAAGCGGGCTGTGGCCAGCTTCAGACGCTTGGCATTGGCCATCGATAAGCCTGACTGGATCGACCGGTCCACTAGAGCTCCGATGATGTACACCTTTGAGTGGTCAAACGTGCGGAGAACATTGGGGGAGTCTGCAGTGAGGTATACGAGCCGTTCGTGGGGGAACAGGTCAACATGCTGGCGGTCAGTGGCGGTGATCAGAAGGCGGTCCCAGGTCTCCGGACCGTATCGTTTGAGGAGCTCCTTCTTGTAGGCTCCGTCTGGCTGCAGATTGCAGAAGTGGAGGTGGTAGGGGTCTGTGGCACGCCGGTTCCACCCTTCCACCTCCATCAGCTGGGACACTGTGTTCTCTACCTCCCGTCTGGCCATGTTGGACTCATAGCTCATGTCAAACACCAGCGGCTGACTGAACACCATGGCCTGGGCGCTCCTCCAGGCCAGCAGCTTGTCCAGGGAGCGGCTCCAGAACTGGAGGAGGAATGTGTTCTTAAACCCCTGTCCTCTCTGATCACCGCCTTCCTCTGCATCGCTGTCCTGGTCTCTCTTCTGCTCCATTGAGGCTTCCCTTTCTGCCTTCCTTTTCTGCTGCTTCTCCTTATTGGCTCTTTTGTGGCCCTCCTTGATGGCCAGATGCTTCAGGTACTTTTTCCTGGAAGACTTGGTGGTGAGCTCTGCCAGAATCTGAACCTCTTCATCAGTCATATCTTGAGGTACAAGCTTTCCTGCTTGCCGCCACATTGCAACTAAATCCCGGGTTGCCTCCAGTGAAGAATTGGCCTTTAAATCACCTCCTGGTTCGAGGTTTTCATAAACACTTGCTTCCTCCTCACAAATGGCCGGTTGTTTCTCTTCTGATGCAGCTCTCATTACAGATTTCCATTTGTCCAGATCTATTGTCTGCATTTCCTCGGATTTACTTCTTTTTGGCTGGAGGGCATCTTTCCCTACTGGGCTGCTAGTATTGAAGTGGCGAGCAAGGGTGTGTAGCCGGTGATGACAGGCCCCGCTGACTGGAAGAAAACGTATGGCTTTCCTTTTGGTCCCACAGGATGCCACAAAATGACTGCATTTCCAGAGTTCATAAAAACCCTGGATAGTAAAGCACCGTAACATCGCGATGAATTATTTTATGCAGGCAAACTAGCGACTACCACTCCTGGACTGTCACTACGTCTTAAAGAATTAAAGCGGAACAAACTGTATCAGCGCGGTTCTTTCCCAAATGTAAGTAATATCTGCATTTTGTTATAAACTCACGAAGTTGTGTTCACTTGTCGCAGCGTGGTTGTCAAATATTTGTGGAAGGTCACGTTGTTCAACGGTGTCACACTATAATGTGTCGAAGTAGAATGACACTAAACTATATGGCATGACAGAGCCTGGCTGGTCTTAAACGTGTTTCTCGTTGATCATAAAAAATATTTCGACCAATACATTTTTATTATTGAGTTCATTCTCTATGACGCCTCGATATAACTTATAATTATCCTTTTACACTAACGTTAATATCATATAGTTTCCAGACGGAATTTTTATCGGCGTCGTACATCAACATTGACGTAACTTCCTTCTACTAGCAGAATAAGGGACGCTAATTTGTTAGCCACAAAAATGAGTTTGTTTTTGCCAAAGTTAACTTGCAAAAAAGACATAGATGAAGTTATCAAAGGCGTAGCAGAAAAAGTCTTAGTTTTGAGGTTTGGAAGAGACGAAGACTCAGTTTGTCTCCACCTCGATGAGATTGTAAGCAGGACCGTTAATGCAAATAACCGGCTGCTCAATGTTCGTGTTACGACTATTTTGCCTGTAGCTAATTTGTCATTTCTGTCCACTCTAGCTGTCAAAAACTTCCCATGACCTGAGTAACATGGCATCTATCTACATCGTCGATGTGGATAAAGCTCCCATCTACACAAGATACTTTGACATCAGTTACATCCCCTCCACTGTTTTCTTTTTCAACGGACAGCACATGAAAGTGGATTATGGGTGAGTCAACGTCCTAACGCTAGGCTAACCATAACAGTAAAGGCTACTGAGGGTTTTTTTTTTGTTTGCATATATAATTGTCTGATAAGTATAAGTACAATCCCCTATTTCAAAATGCTTCAAAATAGGGTTGAAAGCCTGAAACAAACTATTTTCATTATCCATTAATCTGCAGCTGTAATATAATTTACAGAGCATCTTCAAACGTATTGTTTTGCCCAACCAACAGTGTAAAAACCCAAAATATTAATTTTACTACTTTAGAGAAGCTAGCATTTTTGCTTAGAAATGTTGGACAAATCAATTAACGAGTAATTGTGTCAGCTCTACAATTAATAACGTAATTATGTAGTCTATAAAAGTAGTGTAAAATGTCAATCACACATTTCCTAAACCCAGGTTGACACTTTAAATTGCTTTCTTTGTCTAACCGACTGCCCGATTCTATGTAGTTTAAGAAAAGCAGAAAACATTTACATTTGAGAAGCTGACTTTTGCATATTTTCTTATTACATAACTTTAAGAACTTTAAGTCACGCTTTAACTAGCCAGTCCCTGATCTGGTCATTGAACTTTAAAGATGCATATAATAACCACAGATGTACAGGCTGTAATACAACAAAAAAACGGTCAGACTGACCTTATTTAGTTGATTTACTTCTGACACTTCTCACTTCTCACTCATGTGTTTCCCAGCTCCCCAGATCACACCAAGTTTGTCGGCAGCTTCAAGACCAAGCAAGATTTCAAGGATTTGATTGAGGTCATATACAGAGGAGCCATGCGTGGGAAGATGATTGTCCAGAGTCCCATCGATCCTCAAAATATTCCCAAATATGACCTCCTCTACCATGGAATTTAGAATCAATTCCTGCCCTGTGTGGCCTTCTGATTACTGTTACCACTATCAGTTGATGAACTGACAAAAAATTGCTTTGATTTTCCGCTACTAAGCAACCATCTCGTGAAGTTTTAATATTAAAGCTAAAGTGTCTCAGATTTGGAGACTAATACATATGTTCATTTTCCTTCAGAAGGCAGATTACAAACAGCACATTTTGTTTTCTTGCTATGTTTAAAGGTTCCCAGTGGAGTTTCTTTTAATCACTATTAATGCTATGGAGTATGTTTTCATGTGTGTCTCCGCCATGTTGATGCGGGTGACAACACATAACATCATGTGGATGCACTGTGAGACAGTGAAAAAGAAGATTAGTAAACATAGACATAATCTTCCAAGTTTCAAATTTTTTTGAAAAAACTGTTTTGCAGAAGCTTTGAGTAAGGAAATGTATTCAACATCCATTCAACGATCCACAGTATTTGCTTCGAACTGAGACCTCGTGGCGCAACGGTAGCGCGTCTGACTCCAGATCAGAAGGTTGCGTGTTCAAATCACGTCGGGGTCATGTGTTTGGTAAATTATACATCATATATACAAAAATCAAATGCAGCTCTTGTTCTGTAGATATATCCTAGCATATAGAGTCTTATTTGTGTCCAATTATGGAGGTGTGGTGGCTGAGAGGTACAGCTGTGTCAACCAGAATGTCATGGGTTGGAACCCGGATTCCCCAGATCACCTCCTCAGTTGTAAGTTGTAATTTGGATAACAAAGAAACTCCACATGGCACCTTTTAAAGAACACTGTTTACCTTATTTTAAATTGATACATGCAACTTTATTCAAATTTTATTTATTTCTTGTGTAAATGCAGTGTCATGTTTCCCATGGAAAAAAAAAATCTGAGATACAATTAATTTATCCAATGTACATGCTGTTTTTATAATAAACTTTTATATTTAATCTTGCACTGTATTTTTATCCACATCTCTCTGTAGCCTCTATTTATGCTTCTAAAACTTAGTTAATGTGAACTGAAAGTTTTTGTATGTAAAGGACAGCGGGCCATGTCTGGTTTGTGTTTACAATTATAAACGTGCCTTGTCATAAAAGCATGTAGCAATATGCATTTCATAGAGTTTTGAGGAATCACTAAATATTAGAAACACCTTTTGGTAAAAGAAATTACAATGCAATTGCAGCCTCCAAAATGACCATGAATTTGAATCAACACTTGTCTAAAAAGCGGGCACAAAAACGGAACATTATAACCTCAGTGATGGTAGAATTTTTTGCAAGAATTCACAAACTGAAAAGGAAATCAATAGATGAACCAATAGTGAGAGATTATACAGTGCATCCAGAAAGTATTCACAGCGCTTCACTCTTTCCACATTTTATGTTACAGCCTTATTCCAAAATGGAATAAATTCATTTTTGTCCTCAATTCTACACACAATACTCCATAATGACATCGTGAAAATTTTTTTGTGCTAATTTATTAAAAATAAAAAATAAATCATGTCTTTTTGAATACGATGCCACAAGCTTGGCACACCTCTCTTTGGGCAGTTTCACCCATTCCTCTTTGCAGCACCTCTCAAGCCCCATCAGGTTGGATGGAAGCATCTCCAGAGATGTTCAATCGGATTCAAGTCTGGGCTCTGGCTGGGCCACTTGAGGACATTCACAGAGTTGTCCTGAAGCCACTCCTTGGATATCTTGGCTGTGTGCTTCGGGTCATTGTCCTGCTGAAAG
>JAVQJL010076432.1:0-21861 GCA_036024295.1 Nannoperca obscura
CTATCTATCTATCTATCTATCTATCTATCTATCTATCTATCTATCTATCTATCTATCTATCTATCTATCTATCTATCTATCTATCTGTCTGTCTGTCTGTCTGTCTGTCTGTCTGTCTGTCTGTCTATTTAAATCGGACACCCACGCAGCGTCTCCAGCCCACGTGGTCCAGGCTGAACGGGACCCGGGACCATTAGCAGACGGCCTGGGGTGGATGTGCCCTCCCCTCCCTTCTATCAATGGACGAAACAAAAGTGCTTGGACTTGCCTTGTTAAAGGCAGAGCCTCAGATATATAAGGAGCAGACAGAGGATGTCTCAGTCGCTGTGAGAGCCATACACCCCTCACCTGCACACACACACACACACACATAACATACATACACTCACACACTCGCCACACGCCTCCACCACCTGCACCGTCCCCCTTCATTCCTGCACACATCCCTTACTGTAGTCTGACCGGATGAGTTACCCGGTGGACACTATCGGAAGCCCCTTTAGGAGAAGTATGGATACTAGGACGACCAGCTACGGCTACAGCCGCTCCGCCGGCACCCCCTCCAGCGGCTTTCGCTCCCAGTCTTGGTCCCGGGCAAGTCCCGGCTCCACCATGACCACATCCTACAAGAGGAGCGTGAATATGCCGGTATCCCGAGCTTACAGCTCAACGGTGCTCAGCTCCGCCGACAGCGTTGATTATAGTCAGAGCTCCATCCTGAACGGAGACTACAAGCGATCTAATGAGAAAGAGCAACTTCAAGGGCTCAACGACCGGTTTGTTGTTTACATTGACAAGGTGCACTTCCTGGAGCAGCAGAACAAGCAGATCGAGGACGAGATCCAGGCACTGCGGCAGAAGCAGGTGTCGCGCTCCCAGCTGGGCGACCTCTACGACCAGGAGCTGCAGGAGCTGCGCTCGATGCTGGAGCAAATCCACCATGACAAGGCGCAAATTCAGCTCGACACTGACCACATCGAGGAGGACATCCAGCGGCTCAGGGACCGCTTTGACGAAGAGGCTCGCATCCGGGAGGAGACAGAGGCCATCATCCGTGCCCTGAGGAAGGACACGGGCGATTCGGAGTTGGTGAAGTCTGAGTTGGAGAAAAAAGTTCAGTCGCTGCAGGATGAGATCGCCTTCATCCGCAACAACCACGAGGAAGAGGTGAGCGACCTCATCGCCCAGATCCAGGCGTCTCAGGTGACCGTGGAGAGGAAAGATCTCCAGAAGGCAGACATCACCGAGGCTCTGCGGGAGATCCGCTGCGAGCTGGAGGGCCACTCCAACCAGAACCTGCAGCAGGTGGAAAACTGGTTCATGTGCCGCTACGCCAAGCTCACCGAGGCTGCGGAGCAGAACAAGGACGCCATAAAGTCCGCCCGTGATGAGATATCCGACTACCGCCGTCAGCTGCAGTCCAAGACGGTGGAGTTGGAGTCTGTCCGCGGGACGAGAGAGTCACTGGAGAGGCAGCTGAATGACATCGAGGACCGCCACAACAGCGACCTGGCCAGTCTGCAGGTAGGGAAACAGCTCCGAGGCAGCCACGGAGCCGTGCGTAAAGAGAGGCTGTGATCTGAAGAGATCTGGATAGATTTTACATATTGGAAAAATAGTGGACTTTGGTGTTTTGTGAATTAACAAATGTTTTGTGTTTTTACAACTTAATAACTGAGTTGCTATGATGATGATGGGAAGGTAAAATCTATCTATTTAATATTTTGTATTTTCATATGTATTTGTTTATTTGAGGGACTTAAAAACAATTGATTGCTATGAGGGACATCATTGCGCGTATAAGTCTACTCAGAGCGGACTTTACAAGCTTGGGAGATTTCCAAGTGTCAGCAAATGGTTAAAGGGAGACACTGCAGCAGTCTCTCTCTCTCTCTCTCTGTTTTGTTGAGTCAGACGCATGGGTCGATGCCTTCATTGGCTCTGTCCTTGCATCACACCACTGAGATTTTGGGGCGGGGGCGGGGGTGTATTGACAAGTGTGGAGGCTGCCCTTGGAAAAAAAAGCATTCAACATCTCCAGAATACTGTATTGCGTCAGAATATATTAAAGCCACAGCCTTTGGTGCACAGTCCACAGGCTTTCTGAAATGTTCAGGGGGAATAAAAGAGTTTTAAATTAACATAACATTTTTGATTGCAGTAAGGTCAGTTAGAAAAAGCTTTTTGTTTGTTGCCACAAGTCTTGTTAATCCATGGACAGTGACTTTGAAAACTGCATAAATGAATCTCCAAAAGAGAATGAAGCTTTTGAAAGCTAATCAACCTTGTGTTGTGTCTGCTCTATTTTCCCCCAGGAGACAATTCACCAGCTGGATAATGAGCTCAAGAGCACCAAATGGGAGATGGCTCGTCACCTGCGCGAGTACCAGGACCTGCTCAATGTCAAGATGGCCTTGGACATTGAGATTGCTGCATACAGGTACATACTGACATTCATTTGACACAACATTTACATAATTCATTTACAAACATTTCTACTCTTCTCTGTACCAAAAGTGACTATTAAAGAAATGCATGATGTATACATTTGTTCTCCCCAGGAAACTCCTAGAGGGTGAGGAGACCCACTTTAGCACTTTCCCTTATCGCCAGTCCGTCACCTCCACCAAAAAGCCTAAATCAGAAGCTCCCAAGCTTAAGGTGCAGCACAAGTTTGTGGAGGAGATCATCGAGGAGACAAGGGTGGAGGACGACAAAGCTGACATTGACGAGGCCCTGGCAGAGATAGCACAAGAGCTGACTGCCACACTTGGAGGAGGGGCAGAGGAGGGAGAAGAGGAGGGGGACGAGGGAGGAGAGGGAGAGGAAGCAGAGGGTGAGGGGGAAGAGGGAGAAGCAGAGGGTGAGGAGGAGGAGGTTGTAGCCGCTGCTGAAGCCAAAGTTAGCGCTAGTGCACCCACTAAGGAGGAAGAGGAAGAGGAAGATGACGGAAAAGGGGATGAGGAAGAAGAGGGGGAGGGAGAAGGCGGTGAAGAGGGAGAGAAGGAAGAAGGAGCTGAGGGAGAGGATGATGGAGAAAAGGGGGATGATGCAGAGGGAGGCGATGAAGGAGAAGAGGGAGGAGAGGAAGAGGAGGAGGACGTTGAGGAGACAGTATTGTGCTCCAAAGCTCCAGAGTCTAAAGCCTCTCCTGACAAAGAGAAGGCCGGAGATAAGGAAGATAGCGGAGGAGAGGAGGAACCAGGTGCTGAAGAGGAGGGTGGCAATCAGGATGAAGATGCCGGCAGTGAAAAAGCATCCAAAAGTGGAGATGAGAAAGAGGAAAAAGAGGATGCAGACAAAGGTAAAAAGGAAGATGGTAAAAAAGACGAGAAGAAGGTAAAAGATGAGAAAGCGGAAGACAAATCAGAAGAAGCCATAACCAAGACAGAAGCCCCGAAAACAGAAGCTGCAAAGCCTGAGGCCAAGAAGGAAGAAGCTGCCAAAACAGAGGCATCAAAACCTGATTCTCCAAAGTCTGAATCTCCAAAGCCTGGATCCCCCAAGTCAGAATCACCTAAACCTGAGTCTCCTAAATCTGAATCTCCCAAGCCTGCATCTCCAAAGTCTGAGTCCCCCAAAGAGGGCTCACCAAAGGCTGAATCCCCAAAACCAAGCTCCCCAAAAGCTGAGTCCCCTAAGTCAGAATCCCCGAAACCTGTATCCCCAAAAGCTGAATCCCCAAAGAAAGAGACCGCCAAGCCTGAGGCTCCTAAGGCTGCTGAAGAGAAATCAGAGAAGAAGAGTGACTCAACAGAAGATAAGAAGGTTGAAAAGAAGGATGTTGCCATGAATGGTGATGTAGACAAGAGCAGCCCAGAAGAGAAGGAGAAGAAGGACGAAGGGAAAGAAGCCGACGTGATCACTAACGGCGTGGACGAGAGCCCCGTCAAGGAAGATGGCAGCCAGAAAGTGGTGATCACCAAAACCGTGGAAACCATCACCACCGGAGAGGACGGATCCAAGCATGTCACCAAATCCATCACTGTGACCGAGACAATGAAGGAGGTGGAGGAGGTGGAGGAGGTGGTGCAGGAGAAGCTGGTCTCTGCCAAGAAGACGGAGAAGCACTCCACCCAGTCCATCAAGCAGGTGACGGAGACCGACTGAGCAGACTCCAGACTGCGGATCCAGCAGAGGAAGAGAAGGGGGGTCAGAGACGAGGACACGAAGACAAGCAATCAACCCAGAACTAACATAACAAAGAAAATCATACAGCTAGAGCGATGTAATAAAGATAACCACTCTCAAACATACGAAACAAACCATAGAGAGAAGCCAAAACTTTAATGCTACAAATTTGAAAAATGCATGTTGAGTGACAGCTTTTATTGGGCTTCGCTGCAGACGCGGTCAGAGGCAAGCGACTGAGACATTTTATCCTCTTTTTCTTTCTTTCTGCTGTTCACTGGTGAGCTCACGGGATGGAGGGAGGGGGGCCTCTGCATGCTAGCTCAGGAGAGGGGAATACCTCTCGTAGCAGTGTGTATGGTAGAAATACACTGTAAAAAGAGTAAATATGTAAAAGGAATAAATGCAATATGGGTGGGAGAGTGAGAGAGAAAAATTATTCAAGCTGAGAGGATTTTTGAGTTTAAGTAAAAGGAAGGGGACAGGCAGGTGGGAGGGTCCTCCACGCAGACATGTGGTCTACTGAAGAAGCCTTACTTGTGAAGATACCAACTGAACCAAAAAAACAAAACAAAACTAACAACAAACACACAACTTACAGTGGAGAAAGAGATGAGCAGCGATATGATAAACACATGACCACCATATACATCCAGTAACTGAAACAGTTCAAGCTTAACAAACCTGAAGAAACTCCTAGCCTTAAACATGCTTTTTATCCGTGTCTGTTATGTTTATCTGAGTGCAAATGAAGAAAATAAAACACTGTAAATGCGCAGATACATGCATTCTTAGATGGACTTGAATTTAAATACAGAAATAAATGAGGTGCTACTGTTTGCAATCCCATGACTTTACTCATCATGAATGGTTTCCCAGCAGCATTTGCTCAATAAATGTCATAATGAAGTAAAAAGATAAAAGATTGTGTCTTGTAATTTTTTTGTTATGTATTAGGGTATGCTTTGCAATTGCATATCAAACATTATATTAGAGTAGTTACCTTAAGTAGTTAAAAGTATTACAATAAATGTTTAGTTATTAAATGAATGGCTTTAAGTAAAAAAAAACAATTAAACTAATATTCATATTATCTTAACCACAGAATGTTACTGCTACCAATCTGTGGAGACAGCTATTAATTAATATTTAATGCTAAAGCTAAATTAATCAAACAAATACATAATACATGTTACAGTTTTCTATGGACCTTCCCCACATGACATGTCTCATTTAGGATTTCACACTTAACCAGAGTAAGTTCAAGTGGCCACATAGATATATGCTGTAATGAGAGTTATGATTAATATTCAGAAAATATATTTTCGTCTTCAAAAGCAGTTCTTTAATTTTGGCAATTGTGCCAATACTGTTATCAGTTATCAAGGGATGTAACTTATCTAAACTAATTTAAAAAGTTCTGGGTTTCCTTTAATTTAATGCCATTAATCATTTTTAGTGGATACTTAATTTTGGAGAAACCAGAGACACGGTTTGATGGACCATGCTAAAAGGATGGGCAAGATTTATATCTCCGCTTCTTGGTTAATGTATCGCTGAAAGATATTTCTCCAGCTTCCGATTTAATTGATGTGCTGCTGAACTAGTTTGCCAAGAGGTTTTAAATATGTGGATTTGTTCTGTCAACAGCAGAATAAACCCAGAAAGTGATGGCAAATGTTATTGCTGAGACGCTGGGTGCAAAGAAATAGCAGTACGTTAGTTTCTAAAGATTTTTATAATCAGTTTTTGAAATCCACCAGCAGAGCTGTGCTCCCCCTGATTAAGATGTGCTGTCTACAGTTAATATCTACTCAAGGGAGTGAAATAACAGAGCAGCTGCTGGGGGATGCCAGGTGTCAGAGGATAGTGTGCATGAGTGTGTGGGTGGCCTCTTATCACATTAGGAAGGATTTAAACTGTTTCTACCTACTGGCCTCTCTGTAAAGAAATGCTAAAGGTAAAAACAATGTTATGGGCCATCTTTTAACAAGATATAATTAGTTTCTTTGGGGGCCAGTTTTTAAATTTCACATGTAAATGGAATAATGACAGGGAGCAAACTTTGCAGCAGGCATAGCTATCATCATTTCTCTTAGTTTGTAGGTAAAGGAATGCGAATAGAGTAACTAATGGAGTGCTTGTTTATACTGTGCTATTCCAATGTGTGTGCTTGTGTGTGTGCACAACTCTGCTTAAGTCAGTGCCCCACTTGGGCCTCCTCATTCCAAAAGGTTTGGACACGCCACTGATTGGCTTCCTGGTACTCAGAAGATATCCCCACACTTGGAGGATTGTGGAAGCTCATCGGGTTATCCTCTGTCCTGCCTTTCCTTCATCCTTCACGTTACTCTTAAAGTGAGACTATATGTAACTTCTGAAAGTAGAATAACACATTATTTCTCTTATAAGTGAAAATACAAATTGATAAGCAGCATAACACACTTGATCAATCCCTTCCAGGGATTTTGCTGCTACTATCTTTACTCGGCCTGGCATGACCAGTAGCTTATGGTGGCTATTGTTACCTAATATTAATTTATTAATCTTAGATAAAGTTTGTAGTCATTTGATTAATCTGGAATCATTTCATTGACTTTATGACTTCTGTAAACTATTACACTATGTTTTAGCATTAACGCTATCCTGTAATGCCACTAGTGGCCACGTCGAGTTATATATGCTCACTTTAATAAATGCCTATCAAATTAAGCAAGACTATATGACTTTTCCTGAACAGCAGCCACTGAGGCAATTAGGTCACAGTTCCAATCACGGGATAATGACACACATCATTTCCCTACATTCTTTGCAAGTCACTTTCTTCAAAGACATGACCATTAGGGGACCTGCCTGAGACCAGTGGAATGGGCCACAAGCAGGAAACAACAAACTCCTAAATAGGTAAAATGAATTGACTTCTTGCTTTGACTTCTTGTGACATTACTTAATATTAGCCACCATAAGGTATGAATCAACTTTTCATTTGTGAGTCAAAAGTTACATAGTCTCACTTTAAATATTTATTTTGATTGACTACACTCAAGAACTGTATAAGTACAAATTAAATTTACTTGTATTTTACTTGAGTAGCATATTTAAATTTTATGCAACTTTATACTTCTACTCCACCTCAGGTGGTTGTCGCACAACTTTAGTTAGTTACTTTAGTTAGCTAGTTACTTCTCAGATTACAATGTTTTTTACAATTTGATTTTGATTTTGAATTTTTAAAAAAAAATTGAAGGATTATGTCTTTTAATGCAGGACTTTAACTTGTATTGGAGTATTCTCACAGCGTGGTATTAGAAAGGGGGCGCGGAGGAAGAGACATGATTGGCTGCTGCGTGAGGTGACAGTGACAGGTGTGTGTTCTAAGAACAATGAGAAGGTTTTGTAGTTTGGCCCTCCTAACAACACAGTTAGCAGTTGCAGTAGCAGCAGATTTGAGTGAATTGTGACACACACAATTCACTCAAATCTGAACACAGACATGATACAGATACCTCTGATGTCCATTGCGGATAAACGTCTATATATCTGCTTGGGAATCATAGATTAACTCTAAAATTCCCTGAAAATCCTCACATTTTTAAGTCAAATAAATCCAGTGACAGTTGTCTGTACATCCATAGCTACTTTACGAACATAAACTGCTTTTAGCTTGTTCGTCATATTTTGAATGGTGCCAGTTTGCAAAAAGCCCAATTGTTGCCCACTGTGTAACTCACTGAATGAATGGCAGCATTGTGCTTCCTGTTGATCATTATAGGAGATGCAGTACCAAAATGTAAAGCATGATTATCTCCAAAATGAAGTAAGACAAAGACTAATAGCAGGAGTGACAAAATAAATATGTGTAATATCATGTTGCACTATCAATAACTTTTGACATTACTAAGTCTCAGAATGTTTCATAAAAATGCTGGGGAGGGGTTGTTTGGGGGGGCACAGTTGTCTTGACTTTATGTGAGGGCTCCCCTCAGTGTCAGGCGTGGTTGGAACAGGAAAGTCACTGATTCGCTTTAATCGACTGGGTGAAATACACATGCTCACATTTCTCATTAACCGCTGGTGAGGCGATAGAACAGTGGCTTATTCTGTGAATCTGTGTCCTGCATCTACTTGTCAGGTGTTAGAGCCTATATCAGGACTTGTTTATGTGTTACCAAGCTACTAAAGTGATGACACACATGGCTTTAAGAGGTGTTTATTTAACCACCAAAAACTCACACACTCACATTTGCATTCAGCAGTTACACATGTTACACTCATCAGGAAGTGTGCAGCCAGACCATTATGGACTACTCTGGATATTGGCAAGCAGTTAACCTTGAGTTCTTGCTTAAATAACTATTGATCTAATGTTTTTATTGAGCACCATGTTAACAAGCAGATTTGAGAGGATAGTGTAGATGTCTCTGGTTATCGAGCTGAAGTCTTGACTGAAGTTTGCAGAGGCTACTTGCTTATTTTTTACCCTTTGTGCTTTTTTCTTCGGCAGATTCAGGTTTGGCTGCTTTTCCTTCCTCTTTCTCCTTTTTGGCGTCGGCTTTGTCGTCTGTTTTCGGAACAGCTTTATCTTTGTCGTCATCTTTGTTGTCGCCTTTGTCCTCTTTGTCGTCGGATTTGTCCTCTTTCTTGGCATCTGCTTTATCTTCTTTCTCTTCTTTTTTTGTTACTTCTTCCTTCTCCTCTTTTTCTGCTTCTTTTGCCTCCTCATCTTTGTCATCAGATCCTTCTGCTTTTACCTCCTCTTGTGCCTCTTCTTTAGCCTCCGTCTCCTCTGCTTCACCTTTGTCCTCTTTCTCCCCTTCATCTTCAGTTACCTCTGTCACCTCTTCCTTTTCTTCCTCCTCATCCCCACCTGTATAAATAGATGGTTATTGTATTATTATTTTTCATCATGACCATAATAATTGATGTTTAATGGAGCAGATACAGAATATAATCAAAAATGATGCACTAACCCTCTTCCTCCTCCTTGGTCTCTCCATCTCCTTCTGCCTCCTCTTCATCTTCTTTATCTTTATCTCCCTCCTCCTCTTCTCCCTCCTCCTCTTCCTCCTTTGTCTCCTCTGTCTCCTCTCCTCCTTCTTCTTCCTTCTCCTCCTCCTCTTCCTCCTTCACCTCCTCCTCCTCCTCTTCTGCAGGTGGGCTGGCCTCTGCTTGCTGGGCGTGGCTGGCAGAGATGACCCCCTCGGTGGTGCTGACGCTGGAGCTGAGCAGGCGTGATGTCATAAAGTAGGAGGTGCCGGAGCTCAAGCTGGAGAGGACTGGCCGGGCGAAGCAGGGTGCTGACAGACTGTGGCTGTACAAAGAGGACACTCCCCCGGCCACTCCCACACTGAAGCGAGACTCCTCCCCTTCCAGCAGCTTCCTGTACAGGTTGGTAAAAAGGCAGGTAATACAGTCAGTTTGTCCGTTACACCATGGTGTCTGATATAAAGTAAAGAAGGTGAAGCACATTTATCCTTATAGATATCTGATTAGAGTTTTATCCCAGAATGTATTTAAATGTGCTAAAATTGACTTTTCTAGCCAAAACATTAACATGAATTAAGTATTCATTTAGTTTTGCCATATATTTTGCAGACCTATACACGTAAAAAGAAACATGAGAAATACTAGCTTAACTTAAATATTAACAAAAATCATCACCTTGTAAGACATGTGATCTCTTTGATGATGTGAATTCTTTTAATTCATTTTTATTTATCAGCCCTACTGCTACTGCTTCTCACCTGTATGCAGCAATCTCAATGTCCAGAGCCATCTTGACATTCAGAAGGTCCTGGTAGTCTTTTAGGTAGCGTGCCATTTCGTGTTTGGTGCCCCTTAGCTCACCCTCCAACTCTGCAATGGTGTCCTAAAAAGAAGACAAAGTCAGGAATTTTATGAGTCACAAAGACACAAGGACAGCTGAATAATTAATAGCGCATCATAATACACATTCAACCACTACTGACCTGCATCACAGCTATCTCTGCACTCTGCTTCTCCTCCATCTCATGTAGCTGCTTCTCCAGGGAGTCATTGAGGCTTCTGCATGCATCGATCTCCAGCAGGCGGGCCTGGAGCTGGCGTCGGTACTCTCCTGCTTCGCCCTTCGAGCTTCTCATGGCGTCGCTGTGCTGGGCCACAGTTTCAGTCATGGAGCCCACCTTCCCTCTGAACCACTCGTCCGCTGCCTGCATGTTTCTTGCTGCCAGCCTTTCATACTGGGACCGGATGTCCCGGAGAGCCCCAGAGAGGTCAGGAGTAGCAGCCTCAGACTCTACAGCCACCTGGACACCCAGCTGGACCTGGGCCTGAAGCTCAGCCACCTCGCCTTCATGAATCCTCTTGAGGAAGGCCAGCTCCTCCAGCAGAGTTTCGATGTTCTTCTCCAGCTCAGCCTTAGCTAAGGCAGCCTGGTCGGCCTCACGACGTGCCTCCATCAGCCTGCCCTCAGCCTCTTCACGAGCCAGCACTTCCTCCTCATATCGACCCTGCAAGGCGCTCAGGGTTTGTTCCAGCCGCTCTCTCTGTCCCAGGACAGCCTGTTGTTCCGCCCTGGCCTCATCCACAGCTGCTCTCAGGGACCGGGCCTCTTGCTCATACAGTGCTCTCAGACGGGACGGCTCATGGTACCTCTGCCTCAGCAGCAGTAGCTCTGCCTCCAAAGCGCGGTTTTGCTGCTCCAGGTCCCGCACTCTCTCAATGAAGCCAGCAAAGCGATCATTGAGATCCTGCAGCTGGCTGCGCTCTTGGGTGCGCACAGTGCGGAACTCAGAGCTGATCTGGGCTGCCTGGCTGAGCTCCAGCTCCAGGGAAGAGGCTTGTGAGGAGGAGGAGAGCAGCACCCGGCCGGGAGAGGAGTACTGCAGACGGGAGGAGGACAGCGGGGAAGCATGGGAGGAGTAGACGGAATGGGTCCTTCCCCTGGTCACGACACGTGGGGGAGCCTCGACATACCAGCGTCTGTATGACGGGGTGGAGTAGTAGGGGTCATATCCGATGCTACTCATGGCTGAGTGGTGGGAGGACAGGCTGCTCTCCCTCTCCTCTTTGGGTAGGTGCGTGTGTGGAGGTGTATGCAGGGCTTAGGTTTAAGCCTCGACTGCCTGCTACTGCAGCAGCCTGTGCTTTTATAGGAGGAGTGAGCTCTGACGCAAGCGCTTTCCCCATACTCTGACAGTGCAAGCTCAATAGGCTTACACTGCAACAGCAAGAAATGAGATGAGAGGAACTATGGGAATGACTGTAGAGGATAATGAGTGAGGGTTTAAGATAGAGGGACGAAAATAAATACATACACATATGTCTTGATCTGACTTTTAGACAAGTTTCTAAATAAAATCACTTGTAACAAAACATTTTTGCGTAGAACTTAAACCTGGACCACAGCAATACTGCAGATGACTCTGATACATTTTGTTTGGATACATGTTCCATACATTACACAAAGCAAAAACATGGCTACAACATACTTACTGTGCTATCTACACTGCAGGAGAGAGAGAGAGGGAGACAGTGAGAGAGAGAGAGAGAGAGAGAGAGAGAGAGAGAGAGGAAGGTTGAAGGGGGAGGGGTGTCCTGATTTAACAATAATGACACAGCATCTCTCCTAGTGGAGAGCAGAACTATAGCCCCGACCTGCAATGATAAAATCCCACCCAAAGATTAGAGGACACATGCCAAAGAAAGTATAAAGCAGGCGAACCTGTGTAACTAAAAATGAAATAGTAACAATTAGAAGAAATATAAATGTATTTTCTAATTTCTTGGTCCATCAATACGTTTTGCTATGAGATGATTGGTATTGGATTAAAATGCTTTGTCTGTTTTTCCTTTATGTTAATAATATTTACTTTAAAGCTTTGTTCTAACTCTGCAAAAGGACCTTATGTGAAACAAAAATGGCTGGTCTTTGCATATCTTGAATCTGGCGGGAATTAAGATTGTGATATAATTTATCTTTTTTACACAAAAAAACAAATGACATTGGTTGTGCAGTGCCACAAGACATTTACAGTTTTCAATAAGGTATGTAATGCTGTCCTTATGATTTATCATGTGAGAAAGCAAATGTTATGATCACTTATAAAAACAACAGTTTATATTATACCTTCATTTCAAAAAAGAGATATTTGCCTTTTTTGTCTTTTGGCAGGTTGTTCTTTCAATATTATAAAAGACACACAATCCCTCCCATCTGCAGCATTGATACCTTGGTAGGACAACTACACCCGGCTGCTGACATGCATTTTCTTTTCTTGTGTGACTGGTGAGTGTGTGTGTGCAGTGGCTCAGTGAAAGTGTGAAAGTGTTGGGAAATTCACCTTGCTTTTGAGCTCCATGCAGAAATGAAGTGTATTGCAGTGCTTTGCAGCAATATCCTTGTGTGTGTGTGTGTGTGTGTGTGTGTGCGCATGTGTGCGCATGTGTGTGTGTGTGTGTGTGAATGTGCATGATCCATAGTGTGAATTCTACAGTAATTTGCCTATGCAGCAAAGGCCCCAAGTACTTGCAGTCAGTGCTGTGCCCAAACAGAAGCGAGGCAGGCAGTGAGAGGTGGAAGACTTCAGAGGGTGCTGCATGGACTGTGCTGCAGGCTGACTCATCGTAACAGTTGTGATCACATAAAATCCCCTGTGCACACGTTTTCCAACCCTAACAGCAGTCTGACAATCTGCACTGGGGCCATTTCTGGCAGACAAGATGCTTACAGGACCTGCAGAAATAAAAGACAGAAAGTAAACCATTAACTTCTCTTCCAAACGGATTAACTAATTTATAGGGCTAACTTATAAGTTGCTGCTTGTGTATTAATTAATTTATTATTTTAGCATCAAAGTCCATTCTAACCACAGAAGAACACAACACAAAGTGCCATTCTACAGTTAAGTTGTGGCAGGTACAATGTTACTCTCATATTTGTGATGTAGAGGATCGTTGATTCACTGAGATTGGCACATGCTTGGTGGCAATAGTGGTGAAGTCAAATTGCTTGCTTTAAAAGTTGTAATGGAAGTTGTATTTATCAACACTTGGCACGTGAATCCCCTTTGGGCCACTAGGGGGCAGACCAACGCAAAAACACTGACATACACAGCCATCACCATAAACAATTTTGCCTGCTTTATCATTTATTAGACATGGGACATAATAAGCTTTAATATCACATACACACAAAACACAACATTCATAGAGACAACGAAACATATGCTACAAACATACTGTATGTTACATCACACATTATGAATAAGCATGTGCAGTGCAATCAGTTTCATCACTTGCTTTCTATTTCATTGCTTAGTCTACAGAGGCATTTTAAAGTGGGGAAACTTTAAACCCAGTGTAACATGATGCCAAGGCTACTGAAAACCCAAACTCTAATTTAACAGTTTGACTATTATTACTTATATTTTACAATTCTGATTTTCACTCTCCTTTTCTTTTATTATCCAGTTATCTGGTACCCATAAACTCCTGAAGCAAATATCTGTCTCTTTACTTGCTAGATGTTTGACTGCAGTATGTTCAACACTCTTTATCTGTCAGCTGTTTGGTGCTTGGCAGGTAGCGTAAATAGCTCTTTTTTTCTGGAAAATGCCTACGGGGGTTGATGACACTGAACAAAACAGTAAATGTGCCATAATCATTATCATTCTTGTTAGTTCCTACTTTGTACAATATAATAACCTAATGCTTTTCATGATCACATGATGCAGGTTGGCACTACGCCTGGAATTCCATGAACTTACTCTAAAAGTCCTCTGGACTGTACTTACTATGCAAGTTCTCTTGCACAGTGTAACAAAACAGTGGTACTAGAGCAACTCCTAGAGGTGATGTATAGAAATAATGCTTCATACAGTCCTCAGCCTGATTAATATATAACAGAGAGACTTTAAAATGATGTGTGAAGATATGATGCCGTTTCAGGTTGGACCAGATTCAGCCGTTATTGTTTTACACTGCTTTTATGCCCTTTGCTATTTCTACCTCTTTACCATGTTCTTAATGTCCACCTAAATTGTATCAAAAAAATTACATTTGTAGTAGTAAGAGTAGTAGCAGAAGTAACTGCAGCTGTGGTTTTCATGATATTGCATCGTTTTTATTGTTGGCATTAGCAGCTGCATGTACAGTAAGAGAAACATGGGTTTCCCTCACCGCACTGTTGGAACTGAGTGGACCAGTATGGGCCCCACACTCATTGTTATACACACAAATGCCCAACTTAACATATGAACTATTAATCACAGTGTAACGAGCTGCAGTTTCTCTCTCTGTGATCGAACTGTTCATCTCAGAGTGAAGAGCCTCTCTGCAGCCAACTCTGATCTTTAAACTTTTGTTCCACATATCTCAGTTTAAAAGTCATGTTGCTATTTTGGCCCAATATCTGACCTCTGGCCTTCCCAGCCACCACAAGTCCCACCAGCCCAGCAGAGGTCTGATTCTATTTGCTGAGCTTGTATGTCCCTCAGAGTATGAATGCATCTCACAGGTGGAAAGTTAAGGAAGCCTGTCTGCTATGCACTGTCACAACCCAGGCTGCTATAAAAAGAGTGTGGTATGCCAGCTAGGGCTCACTGTTGGTCAGCCAGTGTGTGTGCACAACTTAGAAGGGCTAAGGGCACCGTGTTTGCTTTAAGGTAAACTCAGGAGACACACTGCAAGTATGGCTGCTGTCCATCGTTTGGTCATTGTCCGCCACGGTGAGAGTGCCTGGAACCAAGAGAACCGCTTCTGTGGCTGGTTCGATGCTGACCTCAGTGAGAAGGGTGTGGAGGAAGCCAAGCGTGGAGCCCAGGCTATCAAGGAGGCAGGCCTCAAGTTTGATGTGTGCTACACCTCTGTGCTGAAACGTGCTGTCAAGACCCTGTGGACCATCATGGAAGGCACAGACCAGATGTGGCTGCCTGTGATTCGTACCTGGCGTCTGAATGAGCGTCACTACGGAGGCCTCACTGGTCTCAACAAGGCCGAGACGGCTGAAAAGCACGGCGAAGAGCAGGTGAAGATTTGGCGCCGTTCCTTTGACATCCCACCTCCACCTATGGACAAAGACCACCCTTACAACAAAGTCATCAGTGAGGTGAGACTCACTTTGGAATAAACAGTACAATAATATGATTTTTAACATAATTTTTTTAACTTAATCATGACTTACAGGGCTGCTTCAACTGAATAAAACCAATCAGAGGAATAAAGCAGCAATTGGCATAAGTTCATTTTAAATTCAACAGTCAGTTATGTAACTTCTGTTGATTGTTGTGGGAGTAAACTACCTTCTACTGTTGTTACTACCTCTAGTCCCGGCGCTACAAGAATCTGAAGCCCGGTGAGCTGCCCACATGTGAGTCACTGAAGGACACCATTGCCCGCGCCCTGCCTTTCTGGAATGACGTCATCGCCCCCGAAATCAAGGCGGGAAAGAACGTTATCATCGCTGCCCATGGCAACAGCCTCCGTGGCATAGTCAAGCACTTAGAGGGTGAGCGTTACAGTTTCTAGGTGGTCAGAGTTTTAAAAAAAGCAGATGAAGGAGAAAGTCCTGCAGTGAAAAGTAGAGGTGAACTCTGACATTATAACATTACCACAAAATGATGAATGAAGAGCAAATTCACCGGATATTTTGGTTTGAAAAGAACCTTCATTGCATTTGCATACAAGGCCAAGACCTAAATAATCACAGACACTTATCTTTACACACACACACACACAGTTGTGGATTACAGTGCATAAAAATAGCATGCAGGGACTCTAGAGCTCAGGGACAAGGGAGAGGGTCATGAGCTTGGTTCCCATTACAGTCATGACCTTTATGTAGAAAGGTTGTGGCAGTTATACAGCCAGGGAGCCTTGAGAGGAATAGTAAATGTCACATAGGAACGGTAAGTATCATGGCAAAGCATGAGAGAAAGAAGTAGATTACGTTTCTTAATATCTCTTTCTATAAATGACAGATTGCTGTAATGTTAAGAAAACCTGCCCTGCTGACTACTTTCATTGTCAGACCATTGTCCTTCCTGTCTGCCTATTGTAGCCACAGACAGCTTTTTATTGTATTAACTACATTCCATCTGTTCTGTCTGCTCATCTGCCGGCCTATCTGCCTGTCTTTCCAGGTATGTCTGATGCAGCCATCATGGAGCTGAACCTGCCCACAGGAATCCCCATTGTGTATGAGCTGGACGCAGACCTGAAGCCTGTTAAGCCCATGTCTTTCCTCGGTGACGAGGAAACCGTAAAGAAGGCCATGGAGGCAGTGGCTGCTCAGGGCAAAGCCAAGAAGTAAGCCTGCTCTGGAGACACCGTGGGGATGTAGAAAAAACAGAGACTGTTCTCCTTTGTCCTTCAAACTTTCCTTCTGTCCATTTGTCCATCCTTGTAGTCCATTCCAACCGGGGGAATGTTTAAGGGTTCCTTTGGAGACGGGCCATTTTCAGCACATTAGCCCTGTTTGTTAAAATGACAGACAGAGGAATGATCTGTCTATGAAAGCAGACAGAGATTGTATGTAGCCACACATCACTCAGCCATTTTAAATTGGGGTCAAGCCCAATGTTGAGGGCCTCACCACCCTGGAACAACCAATAAAGACACCATGTTTTTATGTAGGCTTGTGTCTGTTTAATTTTTCTACTTATCTTCTCGTGTTACTTTCCCCTTTTTCTTTCTTCAAATTACATTGCCACCCTCATCCATTACACTTTATCTTCTTCACTTTCCAATTTGGAAATCAGTGGTTTCAGCAAAGTGCAAAGGTGCTGTGAAATCTCATCTAGGAGATAGAGAGGAGGAGGAGGAGGAGGAGGGGAAAAGAGATAATAGAGAGTCTGAGAGACAAGTCAATGGGTTCATCCTGGCAGCACTCCCATGATGCAGGAAAGAGCTTGTCTAAGAGTTTTTGCCTGTCCTCCCCTACATTCAGATTACACTGAAGCACACAGGCGAAGAATCATTTTAAGCAATTACCTATCAAATAAATGAGTCTTGGTAACAGCCAAGTCTTGTCCTTGAAATTCAAAGGAAAATTCAGAATAGGAGGATCACAACGAGTACATTATGCTGTTAAGGAGTGGTCTCTTTCAGGGGGATAATGCCTCCATCTACAGGACACAAAGGATCCCTGGATGGTTTGATGAGTATGAAAATGATGTAAATCATACGCTTTGACCTTTTAAGTACCCAGTTTGAACCCCAATCAAGATTTTGGGCAGATTTTACAGACCGCTCTCTATAAAAAATAAAATAAAAAAAAAAGATTTCTAATGTCAGTATGCCAACATGCTCACAACGATAATGCTAAGCTGCTGATGTTTAGCAGGTGTTTTACCATTTAGCACCGCCTTCTTACGTTAGCCTGTTAGCATGCTAACATTAACCATTAGCACTGAAGACAAAGTACAGCTGAGGCTGATGGGATTGTCATTAGCTTTGCAGGTATTTGGTCATAAATTGAACAGATTGACCAGATGATGGTGCCAGTTGATAGGCACATGTACAAAATGTCATACAAGTTAATGAAGATTTGTCAGAAATGGACCAAAGTGCTGGACTAGCGAGGCTAAAAATACATTAATGAGTCAGTGTCACGATTGATCATTTCTTTATATTTTTCTTAAAAAGAGCATAAAACATGTACATCACAGCTACAGGAGTTTTAGACCTGACTACACAACACACGGAATGATTCCAGTAAGTGTAGTCTTTTCCCGCTTTCAATCATGTAACACACACACGTAACACATTATGTACAGCAGCATTCAACATTAGGTTAATTTAAGGATCTTAATGGTCTTAGCTTATCCTAAGACATTACACACATTTCTTTCTGAGTATTACACACAAACAGTTCAGCAGGACTGCATAGAGGAAAGAAGGAGTTGCTGCTAATGTTGTCATGCCATCTTCTGGCCACTAAGGGGAATGCTGGGTAACAGAATTAAACAGATCAAACCTACAAATGTAGCTTGGGTTGGTGTGTTAGGCAATTCTTGTAATTATTGTAATGAAATGGAGCAGTTATGCCATGTCTGAAACCTAAAAGTCTGAGGATTGGAAACACCGTCTGACAAATACGTTTTAATTATATTTATATATTTATATTTTTGTTTTTTTGAATAAAGGTTGTATCTAGCATTTGTCCTTTTGACAGTCCACAAAGGGCCTCATGCTGGCTTACAAGGCTCGTTCACAGCATCTTGTAACTTGCATTTGACAGGTAATTATCATAACAGTTCAAATGTATTATTCAAGTTAAAAATAACAGCTGCCTCGTTATCCTTTACGGTAAAAAAGGCATTTGAGAGGGCAGACAGGCACTGTACCATAAATCAGACAAAGATCAAGTGAAGTCAATGTTCAAACTCATTCATGGTTTAAATCGGCTGTGTTTTGATCAGTAGCACTTTTAGCAGCAGTTTTCCTCTTGAAGGGCTTGAAGAAGCTCGGGAGAGATACTATCTTGTGTGGGTTTTTCTTGTACGCGACTGCTTTATCAGTTTCTTTTTTGGACATTTCTACATACTCTGCAGCACTCGTAACGTTCTTTTCTATGTTGTTGATCAACTCCCCCTGTTAGAGGAAAAACATAATTAACACCAGTCAGGTTTTTGACATCAGTATGTTCCTTTATACATGTCATCATTTAAGATTACCAAACGAGGCAGCCATCTTACCTGAATCTCCATTAGCATGGCAGTGTCCACAAATATCTCGTGCATCTCTTTGATGCTGGACTCGAGGCAGATGATGTCTTGATGACGAGACTCAATATTACTCAGAGCCTGGCTTGAAATCCGAGTGTCAGGGTTGATCTGTCAAAGTGCAACAGTTGTTTTTATAATCATCGAAATAGCTTCAAATTACGTTCTAACTGCACATTTGAGTGATCAACAACAAAAACACAACTATTGTAGGTATTACTAAGTATTGCATAGTATTTTTTGTGGCCCAGAACCGAAGGAACTTCCACTTACATCAGATATGAAGATGGCGAGATTGTCAGAGTGCAGCATTTCCTCCAACTCTTCATCTGTAGTCAATTTATCCACTGAAATAGAGACAAAACACACATTCAGGCAGTTGTACACCATGCACAGCTCACACAGTATGTCATATCAGAAACAGAATTTTAAACAGCAGTACTGGCATGACAGGATCCTGGTCTATGATATGAAGTCCATTTAAAGAACACTGAGCGGTGTGGCAAGAGGAACAAGTGTTCGTGTTTTGGTTTCATTTGATTTGGCAACTCACCAATCTCCAGCTGTCTCTGAATTTGCGCTTTGCATTTCTCCCTGAAGGAGACTTGTGCCTTGTGGTAGCCCCTCATGACTTCAGTAAACCACCGAGTCAGGTGAGAGTACTGAGGAAAGGTAGTCAACAGAATTTGAGATCAGATTAATAAACCAGAATCTAAGAGGAATTAATATAAACATGAATCTTGTACACATTGTTATCAGTAGTTTTTTTATTCAGTAGTTTTGACAGGTGCGTAAAGATTGAGGTCTCTTTGAAATAACTTTGTTGTTTTTTTATTATTATTATTACTACAGGAAATAAAAGAACTGCCAGACCTGGTTCTTCCGAATACGCTGGATTACTGAGGGTATTTTACTATCCTCATCCACAGGCAAGTCCTTTTGCATTGCTGGAAGAACAGATATAATACAGACATATATAAACACAAGACAGACTAATCTAAAAACAAGCACAGGGCCAATTTAAAACTTCAACACTGTTCACAACTCCGTACATGCAGTCATAGAAAACATGTTAAATTACAGCTTGTTTTGTAATATCTGTATCCTCCTACAATTTGGGTTTGTTAATCTGACAGTTGTTTTACTGGTGATGATGAGCAGTAGAGTGGAGTGGAGTACAGTAGGCTTCCTTTTCTGTCCATTTGCAAGTCAAATCCTGTATTATGAACCATGGAGTCCCAGAAAATGAGGAAGTGTGGTTGTGATGTGACGCACAGTTCCTCCTCATTGTCTCAAACAGTAATGGTACACAGCCATAAACTGCTAATAACTCTGCACACATTGACAAAGTGCTGCATAAAAAACTGCTGTATCTGGACTAGCCGTGTTACGTCCCAATGACAGTACAAAAGAAATCAAGATCTCCACATACATTTCAGTTTGGCTCGGACCAAGTTGGCGTTCTTTTTGGTCTCATTGTTCAGCAGCTCCAGCTCGTCTTTGTTTCCTGAGAACATCAAAACAAAGTTCACTTTATAGAGCGAGTCATTTCAGCATACGATGTGGTGCATTTCACGCATTAACTTTGGTGATCCTTTAACTTCAAGATGCATATTGTCAAAAACGACTCATCTAGCAATGGGTGTATGAAGACTTATTTGTGCTTAATTGTGCTAAATGCTTCAGGGCTTCATACGCTGCCAGAACAGTGACATGTGGTGGCAGGTAAAACTTACAGCAGCCCTTCAAGATCAGAGCTAAAGCACTACAACACCTCTTTGATTTGAATAGTTTTACCCTCATATGGCAGCAGAAACGGTCCAAGAAGATTGTCTGTATCTGTATTTTGTTCAGAAGCACTGCAATAAATGTAGATGTTACTGTGCAATATGTTGCAGCAAAAAGTAGTTTTGCTGACATGAAATATTTACGTACCTTTTTGGTGTCATTTAGGCCCTGCTACATTTCAAAAGTAATGTGATGTGATACTAAATTAGCCTATTACTTTTATTACATTATTAAATTATTAATCATCGCCATATTTGTCTCCATCCCACTAATCTGCCAATCAAACTGCAAAACTTTAAAACCTGTCAAACTGAATGAAGAGCTTTCTGAAGTACCAGGTACGTTTAAATGTTCTGATGTCGTCAGTCACGTGGTATTCTTCATTTTGACACAAGCTCAAACACAATGCACTGAAACTTGCGTCACAGGAGTGAAATAGGCTTTGGAGCTTCTGTGTCATGATCCGCCTATCATCTCTTCTACTACTACCAAAGAATGGTTGGGTTTTACATGAATTAAGTGTTTGTCTGATTTCTGGATTAAAAACATTTAATATTCTGATAACGGCAGATTTGTCGTTATCCCCTATATCATTTAACCTATAATAAAAGATGCCAGACAAATCTGCAGCCAAATGTCGGAGACAGATACTGTCTGGCTTTTTCATGTAACATTGTTATTATCATTGTGTAGAATGTGTGTATGCAGATTCTTTAGCTTTGTCCATGTCTTGACACAAGTTCAGATTTTAGTCCTATATTGTGTCAACATGATGTGGTTCTGTAAAACATCATCACAACATCATCCTATAACCACTCTACAAACAGGCACAGGTGTGTTTGTCAAAGGCTGGTTGGTCTTTGTGTTTTTGCTGCTGCGTTTGTCTTCTCGGTGTTGTGTGCCCTGAAGGAGGAGATGGATCTCTGAGCGCATCAGCGCAGCAGTGAACAGGTTTCCACTTTTCTATCATTTGAGAACTTGTTTAGGTCACGATACAAACGGATACGCACATTTAACTACGATGATGGTGCTCTGTGCTTACTCTTGTCTTGGTTTGAAGTGGAAAGGATGGCGCCATGTCTTCTCTCCACCTCCTCTGCTTGACAGGAGATTTTTTCAATGAGGCTTCTCACCTCCCCCACCTACACACACACACACACACACACACACACACACACACACACACACACACACACACACACACACACACACACACACACACACACACACACACACA
>JAVQJL010076443.1:0-14393 GCA_036024295.1 Nannoperca obscura
CTAGAGTATATTCGGACTCAATCCCACATACACCGTCCTGCTGCCCCAAATACTCACTACAGCACCAATTGTGGATTCATCCGCCGCTGAAAATAGTCCCCAGTGATTTGTGGCCATCAGTTTTAGGAAACTACTGAGCCTTTTTAAATATTAAATGATATATTTGTAAATCATTTTTAGGGATGTGCATCTTCAGTAAGAACCAATGGACTTGGAAGTCAGAAACTATTAAAAGATGAATCAACGCATTGTTGTTATTGGGGTTTTCATGGGATTTTTTGAAAATAATAATAATAATAATAATAATAAAGAACATCATCAGCCTTGTCCTCTAATGTTAAGAGAACTGATAATAGAAGTAATAATTAGTAATAATGTATAGAAGCCCATGTCTGTCAGGAAAATAGCAAAAATAAAAATACTCATATATATAACATTATATTACTCTTTTCTAATTAGTTTTTATTATAAACATTGACACTCATCCACCCATGATAAAAAGTCTCATTGTTCAAACAAATCAAATTCATTATGGAGACTAAAAAGACATTTTCCTCACAGAAAAATGAGAGAAACTAAAAACCTGGTGCCGTTGGACAACAGAGTGCCATCGCCAGCCACCCAGCTGAGGGTGAACGTGCTGCTGTACGACTTGCAGCTGCCGGCATCATAGTAAGTGAACAGGATGCAGCTCAGGGTGATGCTTCCTCCAGGCTGGAGGTCAGTGATGGTGGACAGTGAAGTGATGGTGAGGAGAGACAGGTAAACGTCAGTGATGGTGTTCCCGTGCTCCAGACAGACGTAGGAGCCGGCGTCCTCCACCCTGAGGTCACGGAGCAGGACAGAGCAGTTGGACACGACGGACATGCGGCTGGATTTGTCCGAGGCTGCTGGCACCTGCCCCCCGCTGACCTCCTGGGTGAACCGCACCTGGCCGCTTTTGAAGAAGGTCCAGGAGACGTGGGAGCAGTCGGGGGAAACCAGGTTGTTACACGGCAGGAGGACGTCACCGCCGAGTGTGCTGTACACGAACACCGTATCTTTTGCACAGCTCACACCTGGAAACAGAAATGTCTCTGTCACAGGCCAAACAAATAACAAATATACAGCTACAAACTCGTTCAGATTTTTCTCATTTAAATAAATCCACAATATTTTAACTCAAACTTTGCTCAGACTTGGAAATCTGTGATCTTTTAGAGGCTTTATTTCAGCTTTTAAAGAGGGATTTTCATTTGAATAGTTTTTTGAGGCCTGAAGAGTTAAAAATGTGCAGTGTTCCTGATGTGAGGCAGAAAATAACCTAAAACTAAATGTAACACTGTTAAACCCACACAACGGATGAGAAACTACATTTGTGGGAGACTTTAAGGTTAGCGGGGTTTATTTGTGTTTATATAATTGAAAATCTTCCTGAAACTCTTGGCCACAATCTAAGTGAAATTCAGATTTCTGGACAAATTCACAATGGCACGAATGAAATCCCATGTACTTCCCCATGTATTTGTTTTTTTCAAAAACCAGATGCGTTGGTGGAAAGTAACTAACAAAGGCTGTACTTAAGTATAATTATGAGGTACTTTTACTTTTCTTAAGCAATTTATGCTGCTTTGTACATCTACAATCAATTCAGCTGGAAATATAATTTTATATTTGGATTTATTTGATAGCTGAAGTTGTACATTTCAGATTAAGATTTAAAATAAGTGCATGAAAAACAATGCATTGTTAAAAACTGAAGGAAAAAAAAGCAGCGTCTACTTGCGGCTTCACATGTTTCAGACGTCCGTGAGTTGTTAGCAGGTCCACCAGTTCAAAGCATCCAATACATCTCAACAAATCAAAGATCAATAAAACAGTTTGTTCTGTCCCATCAATCATATCACAACCCCTCACATTTATCCTGGGACCCTTTGGAGGAAGCCTGACCCTTAAGTTGGGAACCACTGGACTAAACAACCTCACAGTATCTAAATATATATAACATATATATATATATCAGAATCAGAAATACTTTATTAATCCCAGAAGGGAAATTGCTTTTTGATACAGTTACAATGCTCAATAAAGTTATTGAAAAAATAACATTATATACATAACTCTTATATTTAACTTTATCTATATTTAACTCCTTATATATACAATATATATAAAAAATATGTATCTTAATAACGTCCTGTAATATAATGCATCAGTCACAGAACCACTGCTTTTCCTTTGGATACTTTAATATAAGCCCTTTGAATGCAGGACACTTACTTGTAATGGAGTATTTGTACTTTGACTGAACAAATCCAGCTGTGACTGCAAATGAAAGAAGTTGTACCTGTTAGAAGCAGAGTGGTGATCAGCAGCAGTCTCATGGTGCCGGTGTTTTCACCTCCACAGCAGCTCTGCTCGTCTCTCTGCTGCTGCTCTTCCTACAAGACTAGAAGTCTTCATTTCCTGTTAAGTGAGCGGAGTGAAGATTCCTGCAACATTTCACCTGCCGTTCAATTACTGTTCAAATATTGCGTTTCGTTAGCAGATTCTTCCAACATCAACACACCACAGACACTTTGTTCACGTGTGAAAGTTCAGTGTTGTCCTTGGAAACGGTAGTTTGATGAGATGTTAATCAAAGCTCCGTTCACCAGCCTCTTCCAGAGCTTTCAGGCAGATATAGGTCTTCAAGATTCCCTGAGTACAAGAGGAACCTTTAACTGCAGCGTAGCCGGTTTGTTATTGCTCATCTCTCTCTCCCACCAGCTGCTGTCGACTAATAAAGGTACCAATATTGGTAAAACTGCATAATTATAAAACCCACCCACCAATGTCCGACAGACTGCTTATACTGTAAGGGAAACAGATTGAATGGATATAAACACAGAGGATGCTGGGAAAATAAATCCCCTCCAGCTTGTGACCTTTCAATTGTGACTAATCAGTGTCACTTTTCTTATAATGGTGTCCGAGGTGTGAAATGCAACCATGAGCAAATGTTCACCATGTGGGGGTTTTAAGAGGAAGTGTGATTGCGACACACACTATAGGGTGTTTGTCCACATGTCATTTCTGTGAACAAAGGAAGGCAACTTGCTCTGACCTGGTTTTGTGGTGGAGAAGGAAACTTATCTTTTAAATCTTCCCAGGCTGTTGGTATCGTTTCACTTAATGAACAACACACTTCTGTAGAAAGAAAGAAAGAAATATTCTTCAGGAGTCTGAGAGCATCCACGCGGATCAACAGCTCTCCGAGGCTGTCGCTCCCAATGTTCAGCTGCTATGATGCCACAATACCACACCTTTACGTAGACGTTAAGGGACTGTAGAGGGTTGACTGGTCTACTACAGAATAGTTTCTTCTAGACAATGAATGAAGTTAAATTGTCTTTGTGCATTTGAACTATTTACAGAATCACTGATGAATTATTTAATTAAAGGAAATGTTCTCTGATGTTTAATGCCACATCAGGGTGTAAATCCACTGGTTCTTGTTGTTTTTTCACACTCTGGTCACACAGGAAGTGGTCTGACATGAAGCTACGTTGGCTGTTAGATACCCGGCTCTGCGCTGCGCTGCTTTCTGCTGACTTGCTTGTGCTTCGTGACCTTTTTTTGGTTAAACTGGGTTGTGGATTGCCCAATGTTGTGTGTATGATGCATTGTTTTCTTCACTTGCTGAAGTCCCCCGGTACTGTACAGTTACGCAGAACTGCAACGGATGTCACACCAACTTATTTGCAATAATCTCATTAAATCCAACACCGTGCACTTCACAGATAACTGCAGAGCAGCATCACACAACTCCCTGCGGTGCTGTTGATTTGTATTGCATGAAATTATCCAGGTGTCCAATCTCCTGTAGCTGGTGCACAAAAGCCACCAGATTAAGTAAGTGATTTAGTAACTGGGTAGCAGCAAAACAGGATTATACTGACATTAAGCAACTAAAATGAATTGTAAGATAAAGGTCTTTATTGTAAGAAAGTAAGGATATATATAAAAGCAACACTTTATCTTAAACCACTTTTAAATTCATTATATACAAATGTTTAGTGTTCAAAATCTCCAGCCTTTTTCAACACGGGTGCATAAACACGCAGCATAACTTTAAACATATTTAGGAAAAACTGCAGCAACTTGTAACACATGTAATTTATCCAAATTCATCACCACCAGGTGAAGACCACTCTGTAGAAGTAGTTGTAGCTCCGGGACAGGAAGCTCTTCTCCATGACATGAGGCTGGATGCTCACTCTGTAGCCCTGACTCTCAATGTCCATCTTTACACAGTCCAGCAGGTCTTTGACGGACAGGACGGCCTTCCAGGGCCCGAACGTTACCACCGACTCCTTATCCGCCTCCAGGCTGTGGATGGCGTTGTCATAGAAACCCAAATCCTCCTCCGTGCGCAGTATGCAGATCATGATGGTGGAGTGGCGGGCGGCGATGGCCTCGGCTCGGGCGATACGAATCAGCACCTGGACGAAAAGAGAAATGACTGCCGAACAGTTCCACCTGAATATTATGCACTGGAACTATTTCCCCACGGCTCAGAGTCATTTAACATCTACAAATGACAGATCCGAGATCATTTAATCGCAGGAACTCCTGGTTTCTCGTGTTCTGGCACTTTGTCTTGTCAGTTTTTGTCCATAGTGTGTTTGTGTGTGTTGTGGATGCAGCTGACCTCGATGTTTTCTCTGTAGTGCGGGACCCTGGAGAGGAACTGCTGCCTGCCCACCAGCTCTCCAAACAGCCCGGGAGTTTCCTCCAGACGTTTGATCAGCGGTTTGATGTTGTAGTACACAGCCTCTCTGTGAACCTGCAGGAACACACACACACACACACACACACACACACACACACACACACACACACACACACACACAGTTACACGAAGATCACAGGAGCAGCCTCTCTGAAACACCAGTGAGGACCTTTCATTGTGTCTTTATTGATTACTCAGAATGAACGGCCTCAGACCTCCTTGATGTTCTCTGTGGGCAGCCAGTCGGATCTCAGGAACTCGAGGACGCCTCCGAAGTGTGACCCGTCCCGGTCGATGAAGTAGCGTCCCTGTGCATCGGTGAGCAGCTTGGAGTGTCCGGAGAACAGCTCGGCCAGCTTGGAGTCGGGGTGTTTCCTGAGCGTGCTCAGAGAGGTGCTGAACAGGTGACCCCCGACATTTAGCTGCACGACAGGACAGTGCTGAGGAGAGAGGTCGTTTATTTTAACTCGCTGGTGTCTCACTTTTGTTGTCTCACACTTTTGTGCTTTGTGTAAAGAAGTAAATCACATGGACATGCAAATAACTTCAAATAATAAGAATAAGAACACAAAGAAAAGATAAAACTAAACAGTTGTCAGTCTTTTTGAGTTTATTTAATTATATGTGTGTATAATTAATATATATAGCGTATATATTGTTTTGTTGATATAGCATCTTTTTCATGATTCATTCTTTAATCATCAGATGTGAGTAAACCCTGTCACACAGGCGTTTATAAAAAAATACCAAAATAAATCAGCTGATATTTTGTCATCACACTACAGAAGACATAGAAAACTGAGTTCCTGTGATGAACGTATGAATGAAAACAAAAAAAACGATGCTCACTCTGATATTATCCTTGAGTCCTCAACCAATAATTCAATGAGACAGAAATGTAGTCAAGTTTAATTGTTGGATTGTTTGCGTAAAAATATAAAATGTTTTAAGAATTAAAACGTTAATTAGACTAAATGAGCAAAGCTGTGATGCACGTTTAATATTATTTGTTGGCATTGTATAAAGTAAATATATAAAACTTGATAATGTAGAAGAAAAGACAGGAAACGTGTTCTTGATTTGAGTCAAAAACTTTAAACACTCCTTTGAAAGAGTTTGAAATCCATATCTAACAATAAAAGTGTAAATCTGTAACAGCAGCCAACACACGTTTGTATCTGCGTATCAATGATGTTTGGACGTGCAGGTTCATTGATACACTCCAGGTTATTAATCAGTGTGATCAGAACTGGCAGATAAACACTCACAATTTAAACTACTTCAATACGAAGCAGCATCGTTCATGAGCTCATTCTCTTTTGTTCTCATAAAGATGTGGATTCAAACACGCTGGTAACTAGTACAGTATTTAAATACTGCGTGTAACTTTCTACTTCTGCTCCACCACCACTCGTAAAGAAATGTCCATTAAGTTAATAATCTCCGGACACTCAGCAGCTGATCTCTGGAGCTCAATCCGCCTTGAACAAACTAAGGACGGGACATGAGTCTACAGGCCAATAGGAAGCTGTCGGTCTGCGCCTCCATCCACCTGTTGAGTCACTGGACAGGTGGATGCTGCTCCGTTAAAATAATAAACTGTGATCTTAAAAGTCGTTTTCTTACCGGGACAGCGGGAGCAGACTGTTTGTCGTGTGATTTGTAGTCCGGCAGGCTCATCGTGACTCCAGGGTCTGTCCAGGTGCGAGCTGGGAGTTTTTACACGGCTCGACAGGTAGGAGCCAGGGGGGCGTGGCCTAACCCGGACCTGATGCTTTAGTGCTGAGACGATGAGTCACTCGGGTGTAAAATCCCAGGATGTGAATACAAACCCTTCTCTCCTCAAACACCTGTAAAGATTGAGAACTACACAGTTCCTCTCGACGCCAACCATTTTATGCTTTAAGTATATTAGTTTAAACTTCCTGTTGCCGTATTTTATGGTAACGTATTCAAATATGTGCACTTAACTTTAGTTTTGAAAGATGCTACAAGGAGGTGCATTTACAATATATAATAAAAGTATGAATTAAAGTAAGATTTATAAAATACAGGAGACCATCAAGATTAAACAAATTAATGTTTTACATACAGAAAAAAAACTCAATACATTCAAAAGGACAAAGTATGGTTTTAAAGTACAACATGCGGTCTGCTGGAGCAGTGAGACGTCTCACCTCCTGTCAGGCAGGTCATCACGTGACTTTAAACGTCACTCATACTTCATCAATGCAGATTATCCAGGTGATCTAAAGGTTTCCACATGTAACATCAGAACCTCATTAAACGTCTCCAGCAGCAGAACTGTACAACTAAATGTTCAGCCTCCTTCAGCGTTACAGTAAGAGCTCCAAAGCTGAGACACTACACTCACAAGTCTTTATATTTTATTTCTAAAGACATCCGAGTTCTCTGGTGCTTCTTCATTAGTGTCCTGAAAGATGAGCTTCACATTTAATCTAAACGAGCGCGTGAAACAAAGTGGCCACAACGTGCAGAGTGTATTTTCCAGATTTTATTGTTTTTGTACACAAAAATCTGAGTCTTGCTTCCATCTGGTGGAAAACTTGAAAACCTGTAAAAAGATGAAAAATAAATTAAGAACCAGCTTTAAAACACAATTTTTATCTTGTTGACCAAAAAAAGCATCATTACTTTTGCAAAAATGCAACTACTTGGTTTCTTCTAAGCCTTTTAGGTCAAACTATAATGTGTTCATGTCGGCGAAGTTCTGTTTCATTTCAGGCATAAACTGTATAAACACTCTACATATTACTCCACCTCAACCCTTCTCAGACAAATGCCTCTATGTCTTCAACCTTAAAGGACTCGCAGCTCTGGGGAACTGGAACAGAACCACAGAACGTGGATCTGAACCGTTGACCACCAGAACCAGACGAGCCCTGTTCCGACTCGTCATCGTATCATCACTGAAGGGACAGACGCTCAAACACCAGAACTTCTTTTTATTGCATGAGATGCTCATTAAGTGTTAGATGACGCGTTCACTGACTACAGCAGCACGACAAGAACAAGTACGAGTTGTTTGGAAGCAGCTGCTCACGTTGTGTTCAGGAGCACTTTAAAAATCTGCCATCTCACAATTCTAACTATTCGTGATACTGAAATAAGATGCTGAGTATCGTCACTCCCTGCAGTCTCTTACCCTCTTATGCGGTGGGTACAGGCGTTCCCTGGGGCATAGCGGGCGCCTCTGGCTTGGCCCCCTTCTGCTCAGAGATGGGTGTGGTGGGCAGGGTCTCCTCCTTGGGCTCCACAATGCTGACGTGGTCGGGCAGAGGCTTCTTGGGGCCGATCTTACCGCTGGGGTCCCAGGGCAGCATGATCTTCACCTTGATGCCCAGCACACCTGAACAAGCACATGAATGAAGGTGCATTAGTGCAAACAGAAAACAAATGCATCGTCGCCCAAATCCTTCTGCACCGCGACGCATCGCTGGGTGTCAGCAGACGTGTGACTCACCCTGCCTCAGCAGGACGTGGCGGACCGCTGTGTCCACGTAGTAGTTGACGGGGTCTCCGCTGTGGATCATCAGGCCGTCCACAAACTTCATGGACTTGGCCCTCTGACCCCTCAGCTTGCCGGACACCACAACCTCGCAGCCCTTGGCGCCGCTCTCCATGATGAACCTCAGAACACCGTAGCACGCCCTGAAAGAGGGGAGGGACCAAGAAGAACAGTCAGCATGGAGGATCAACAGCAGCGTGGCTGCAGTCACTCACTTTACAGTTCTGGGATTTCTAAATGTCCATTAGTAGCAAAAAAACTAAATCTAAAAGCTTTTAATTGCAAGAAGAACCACCGTGCTGTGGTTATTCTGGTTCCTCTTATTGCCAGAACTTCACAGAAACTCAAGTTCTCTCCGTGTGTGTGTTAACCAGGACCTGAGTACTTCATGTGAAAGTGAGATTGGTATCACAATAAAAATCCCTGAAGCAACCCTTCTCAGACAAATGCCTCGATGTCTTCAACCTTAAAGGACTCGCTGCTCAGGGGAACCGGAGCAGAACCACAGAACGTGGATCTGAACCGGTGACCACCAGAACCAGACGAGCCCTGTTCCGACTCGTCATCGTATCATCACTGAAGGGACAAACACTGATGTTTATTTAAGTGTAATCCCTATGTCTATAAGGAAACAGCTAATTTTGGTCTGTGTACAGACGTTTCAATGATATTCCAACACTAATCTGGACTACGTCCCACATGAATCACATCAGAACCAGATGATCTACAGTGTGATCATTCTTCATCATCAGAAACAAACCGACCAATCACAGGCCTTGCTGCTGCTTCTTTGAAAACTACCATTCACTCATTAATTTCCTATCGGACCAATGATTTTAAGAATAAAACAAGAAATTAAATCGTAGACAGGAATTTGATAAGGACTCTAATCCATTTTATATGTTGATCAGTTAATCCTAGAGCAGTGCAGAGTTTTAGGAATGCTACGAGCATCATTGTGCGCTTCCCCAAATTAAGACCACATTTGCAAAAAAGGCTCAATTCTGGGTACAAATCTTAAATAACTGGCCTGATAAAAAGGTGAAACGTGTGATGTTTCTGTGCAGCGCTGCTTACCTGCGGACAGCCAGGCCTCCCAGCAGCTTGTAGCGCAGAGACTCGGCCTGAGCGATGGCACACAGACCACGAGTGGCAACTTTCTCAGCATACAGCTAAAAAGAGAGCAGATACAAGTTCAGTCACACGTCCTGACTGTTAAACTACAGCTCAGGGCTCGTTACCGAGTGTCAGCATGCCTTCACTACGTCAGATTAAATACAGACATGAGAAATGTTTCCTAGACTTCAGGGAACAGGAAATCTCACGACTAATCTGTTTTTTGGAACTGCGTCGACCCTTCTCAGACAAATGCCTCTGTGTCTTCATAAGAAAAAGACTCCCTGATCTGAGGAACTGGAGGAGAACCACAGAACGTGGACCTGAACCAGTACCCGCAGAACCAGATGAGTCCTGTTCTGTCTCGTCATCGTATCATCACTGAAGGGAGGACAAGCAAGACCCGCAAGTCTTCATTTTATTCTCAACATAGACCGGATGTCTTAATCTCTGGTCCAGTTCTGTGTGGACGCATGTTTTACTAAAGACATGATTTGTGTAACTCAGGGAATAAAAGGTTAAGTACTTATTAAACCAGCAACGATTATTTTACACAAACTTGAATCCCAGGTTGACATAAAGGAAATACTGTTGCTGTTGTGTGAGATTATCGCTTTTATTGTCAGACTTTTAACCATTTGGGAAGCCAGAAGTGCAACAAATGAATGATATTAGTGCCGTGAATTAAAGCATAATAAACTTTAAAATACTGTCTTCAGCACAATACCATGTTTTTCCTTTGGCACTAAAAGGTTTGAGTGGGCACTTGGTTGCGTACCTCCACGCTGCCCTCAGGGAAGCCGAACCTCTTCTGGACCACAGCGGTCAGCTCTCTGATCCGACGGCCTTTCTCTCCCAGAACATTCTGGGTCCTAAACACAGTTGAAGACATTTAGATAAAAATGTATTTATATAGTTTAATATCACACATCTGTTCAATCTGTACAGCATACAACAGGAAGAGAAACAGAGGTGAGGCGTTCACTGTCCTGGATATTACGGCCACGCTGCGATCTTGAAATATTAACATCTGACAGGTTTACCATCTGCTAAAAATGAGGCTTAAAAACTGGTCTAGTGCAAAATAATGAACCCGTGCATGTTTATGATTATGTCTGACTCTTACCTTGTTGCCAGGATGATGATCTCAGTCCTGGTTGGAGTCACACGCACCTCCACACCAGAGTAGCCATCCTCAGCAAGCTCGCGGGTCAGGAACTCGTTCAGCTCGGCCTTGAAGATACCGTCTGAAACGAACTAATGAGTGAACAAGGTCAGCTTCCCTGTCATAACACACTCATCACCCACAATGACTCTGTATAGCAGGAATATAATAGTTATTCAGTCATTCATTTGTGGTGTTTCATTCATCACATTACAAGAAACTCCAACTTAACAGCTTAATTTGGATCTAGCTGGTGTTGTAGAGAAGCTCCAGAGTGAATAGGAGGATGCACCCACAGAAAGGATGTAAATAAATATAATATAAATAATAATAATAATAATATAGGTGGTACATATACTTACACAGACATAAGCCTGGTTATTGTCCATTTCCCTAACATTGCAGATTCAAGTAGTGATGACTAGTTATAAATAGATTAACTGTGTAGATTATTCATGTTTAATTTTCTTTTAGCTCACAAAAAACACTGCACCCGCATGTCAGATCTGCTCATGGTGCATTAGAAGTCCAATAAACCCAAATACAATGCTGCTGTCAGTCGTTTGCAGACAGTTAAAGTTACCTTTACTGACTTTGAGCTCTTAAGATGTTTTGATAAAATGTTAACATGCTAGAGACTAAATTACCCCAATATCTGCCGGTGTATTTCGGGTCACATTAGCTTACCTGTTATTTCACTACGAAGCTAACTCACATTAGGAGACATAAAAGTACGTTTAAGAGGACAGGAGCAAAACTATTTCAGAAAGCTCAAAGTCTTGTACAATTTGCCCTGCGGAGAGTTTTAAACCAGTCCGGGGGCTCACGTCTGTGGGTCCCGGTTTGAAACTCTTGCTCCGGCAGCGGTGGAGAGAGCCATGTTAGCTAGCCAAATGAGGAGGACGCGACGCCGGTAGCATCTGGATTAATCCTCTCCGGGCGGGCGGCGGACCACCTCGACTAACACCCGGCTGGACGTGAAACACTTGTATCGTGACCAGCACGACCCCATTTGATATAAACCCGACGTGTATGTGAGTAAAACGGGGATAAAACAGTGCTAACCTTCCTCTTCTTGGAGATTTGCACCGCCATCTTCGGATAGGCCGTAGACAGGAAAGGACCCTCGGAGGACGCGGAAATGCCTTTATACCAACATGCTAACTTCCGGTGGCGTCATTACCAGGCTGCCGCTGGGACTTGTAGTTTTTTCTTTTAGCGACTGAATTTTTTGATTTTAACAGTAGATCACAGAAAGATTCTTTAGCAGAACAAATGTTTTATTATTTCTGTTGTCTTTAATATATTTTTTGTATAATGCTTTCAGATGTATTGATGATTACGGTAACATTACACATGTTTACCTATCAAATATGAGTCCACCTACTCTGAGCCATGCAGTGTATGTGCAGCTTCAGTCTTTAACAATATATAAGTTTTGAATTTTAAGTAATTAAGCGTAACAGTGAAATTAAGTAATTGCACTGAATATGTTCATTTAAACATTACAAATTGGACAAACTTGATTTTATATATATATATATATATACACACACACATATATATGTATGCAAACTTTTCATCTGTTAAAATTAGGTGGGTACAAAATCAAGACCCAGATGTTCAAATGTCTTTTAAATCAATCAAAAAAGTTACTTAAATTGTTTTAAATACAGATTTAGAATCAAATCATTAAAAAATCGCATTATATTTCAACATTTAGGACCTGCTTCATATTGAAATATAATCTTTTAAATAATCTTTGGTAGCTGCTTTAAGGACAGAGAAAGTCTGATCTGTTGGAATAATACAGGGATATTTGCAGCAATGCATGTAAAACGTGAGAGAAATATAAATAAAAAATATGTCTTAGCTACAACTCATTACAGCAATTTCTTTCAGAGGTAGTTATGTTAGTGTTAATATTTATGGTATCTGTACAAATATACATTCATTATTCATACTGAAGCAATTACAAATTAAGATAAATTATTGTGTAATCTCTTTTTAGTAGTCAGACACTCACATCAATAAGCATAATGATAGAGATATGTATTATTTGGAGGTAGTAATGTTAGTATTAATATTAATATCTCCAGCTTGTGTGTACAACAAGGAGGCACAAAGGAGTTTACAATACATCTGTAAAAAGAACCTTTGGTAAGGATCAGCCCTTTTTATTTGGATGTGCATGTAAATCTACATAAAATGTATAAATGCTTATGAACATAAAAGCAACAAAAACTCAAAGGCTTTTGTTTTCTTTGGAGAGACCCGGGTTTTCTTGCAAGGTGTTTTTAGGAGATGGAGAGGCCGGGAAACAATCTGCTGACAACATGCACATCACATGGCAAAGATCCTGTTCATGAAAAGAAATACGTTTAATGTCTGCAAAATCTTTATTTATTAACAAAATAATGAAACATAATTTGGCTTCCAGTTACAGTAGGATTTGTCTGACATTACACAATGACGAAAAGATCACGTAATGTAAATAAAAAAAGGCAAGTTTAAAGTGAATACCTGAAGAAGTCATTTACAAAACAGAAAAACACCACTGTTAATATAAAAACCAGCACCACTATGATTTTGACTTGAGTGCACAAACCGAGGCGGTATGACGTCACAATAACGTGCATGATACTAAAGATAAGTGCAATGGATTGTCATTTAAATTTTATTTACATACATTTCATTAGTGGGTGCAATTTTCAAGTTTGTTTCCCTCCAGAGTTTTTGTGCAGAGCAGAAACATGCAGAATGCATTGTTGTCTGAAAACACTTAAAGACCTGCTTTTCGGCATGATTGCAATAAACAATTTACTTTATATTTACAGAATAATAATCTTTATTTTGATCATTTGTAAAATCTTTTCAAATTAAATTAATCACCAATCACCCAAGAAAATAAATCACTATGAAAATAAATCTCAGTCACACAACACAAACAAGAAAAGCAACACTTTGATTTGCATTTTGTGATTTGTAGAAACACATTTAGTATCATTATTATTTACCCTCATAAATACAGATATAAATATTGTGTACAGGCTTAATAAAACATTTGCTGTGGTGACCATGAACCGTGGATCTTTAAAACATTTCAGTCACCATCTCTCTGTAATAAAATGCACAGACTATATATAAAGATGGACGCCATGACAGCTCTCCAGCAGTGAAGCCAAAACACCGGTAGCGCCCCCCGGTGGCCAGCTGCAGTCTGAAGCACTCCAGTCTCTCTTTCCCGGTATCCAGGTGTTATAATACGTCCAGGAGGGTCACAACTTCAATCAACAACCTCAATCAGTGCGTCAACGTGTCCTTCACAGCGAGTGTCAGTCCTCACCCACTGTGATGATTCAAATATAAATGCCTGTGGAGATGAAGTGCTTCAGTACACCCCCCCACATCTACACCCCCCAAGTGCTTCAGTACACCCCCCCACATCTACACCCCCGTCTTAACAGTGTAAAGTTTACACTGTTAAGACGCTGAAGTCACCTGGCTGCTTGTTTCTTACCTCATCAATTAACTTTGTTCAATAAAAGAAGGGTGGAAGGAGAATTGTTAACGAGGCATTAACGAGAAGATTCTTCAAAGTAGAGTGTTGTTCGTGTCTCGAGGGCATCCTTATCCAGAAAACCAAACCCTCAGACAGACCTCTGAAGACGCGGAGAAGAGACTCAGCGTCCTTACTTTCTAAAAGCCAGACTGCACAGAGGCTACAGTGCGTTGTCCTCCAGCAGGAGGCCACTCTCTCTGAGCACAGTGTTGACGGACGTTGTGAGGTGGGCGCTGTAGCTCAGCAGTCGGCCGTCGAATATCAGCTG
>JAVQJL010076444.1:0-14526 GCA_036024295.1 Nannoperca obscura
ATATATATATATATATATATATATATATATATAGAGAGAGAGAGAGAGAGAGAGAGAGAGAGAGACCACAAATGAGCAGTTGTGCGAAACAGGATCTGTATTATCAAAAACATGTAGCCCAGCCCATTATAGTTAGAATGTGATAGGAAAGGCTTTATAAGGCTTTTTAAATATTCCTCATGTAGCCGATCTTTATACTGTATCCTGTCTACTTCACTATGTTTGGTCGTCATTTCTTCAACATTGTTTTTCAGGTCCAAATATTTGGCAGCTTCAGCACAGGCCTGTACCTTCCAACAAGGTGAGATCTTTGCATCTATGATTAAATCAAACTCAAACTGTTCATCTTACACCTGTTGTGTTTTGCTGGCCAGCGTTTAAACGTTCTGACTGTTTCTTGCCCTCAGTGACATCGACCTGGTGGTGTTTGGGAAGTGGGAGCGCCCCCCACTGCAAGAGCTAGAACAAGCTCTTCGCAAGCATAACGTGGCAGAACCGTTCTCCATTAAAGTGCTGGACAAGGCTACGGTGGGTAGTGGCAACCAAGGCCCGTTCCTCAACTCAGAAGCACGCCACGCTGCATTCATACTGAGTCCTTAAATAAAGCCTCACCGACTAGCGCAGACTACATAATAGCGATTTTGATAAAATGCACATTCCAAATTTCACGATGCAATTGTTAATGGTCCGGCACAATAGAATAGCTTGACGCTTAATTTCAGTTTTCCTAAAGGTTTTATTCTTCACACTAAGTAATAAAATATTACCAGTAAAAAAGCTCCAGTAAATAAGAAACCAGTTGTAATAAACCCAGCCAAATCAAAATTTGGCAACTCTTTTTACATTCCTAGAAAAGTTCTTCTGGATTTCAAATGGTGAGTTAGAAGTATAAAGCTCTGGCTCCCTCACTCTTATCTCCATGGAGATATGAGGGCGAAAGAAGAGTGTCTTCTTTTTATCTGTCATCTGTTTCCCTGATAGGTGGCACACACACGCTTTTCCTGTTTAACTGTAAATATACTGCCCACTAATATAATGCCTGATATTACAATAGCAGGGGACAGTTTGTCAGCTCTAGTTCACCCAGAAATTGGTAATCAACTATCCACCCTCAGTGATTTTGTGTAATTTGTATTTTTGTTTCTCTATTGTTTTTGTAGTTAAACCATTATTATGCAGCAAAAAATGCATATCATGCCTCAAGGCCATGAAATGTGGATATCTACTCTGGTTAAGGTGTTTATAGCTACAATCCCACAGTGGTATGGCAGCTCATTAGCATGCACTATCATCCTGTGGGGTGTGCATACGAGCAGGCAAACCACTGCACGCTGCAATGCTGTGTTGACTGACACGATAATAAGTAGTTAACGGCTGAATTTTCATTCCTTCTAAAAGGCTGTTAGTTGAGACAGATGGGGGCTCCCCCCCCCCCACTGATTTCAGCACGCAGCAAAAGTGTCCTCAGCCGATGACTCGACTGTAATGTCTGCTCACACATGTCACTTGTTCTCCCCTCAGGTGCCAATTATCAAGCTGACAGACCAGGAGACTGAGGTGAAGGTGGACATCAGTTTCAATGTGGAGACCGGAGTCAAGGCGGCAAGCTTCATTAAAGATTATGTTAAGGTGAGATATACCTGTCGGCGTGGCGATACTGCAGTCAGGATCTACAGCTTACGGATACAGAGAGAGCAGGAAAAGGTCATGTAGGCATATTTATAAAAACCACCAGAGGAGTCACATAATTACCATTTTACAGTGGGGTCTAAATACAGAACTTTGGAAATTCCCTCTGTGTATCAGGCAATACAGGAGTTAAATTAAAGCATTACACTTCACTTCACTCCAATCCTGTATTAGCTCATCTCATTTCCAAAGTGAAGCTGGAACGCACCCCAGCAAACGTGCTCCGTATAATCTCCTCTTAACCCAAACTGAGTCTGTGTGTTGCTGAAAACCTTGTTGCCAAATGTACTCGGCGGAGGTGAAATCCACCCCATGGCTCTGACAAAATTCCTGGTGAAGGTGGCTCTCTGCCGCTGTAGTCAGGGTTGTAGTAGCGAAAGCAGGAGAGGAATCCCAGGTGCTGATGTTCCAGCACGCTATCAGGTTTGGGCTTTTGTCCTTTTTGTCAATGTTGCATATTTTGTTGTTTTGGTTCTTTAGGAATTCATGTCGCAGCTTGAAAGTTGTTCGGCATCACTCCAGTGATAGTTGATGTTGTTAAGGCGTGGACTCCAGTGCGGTCTTGTCATTGAGAGGTCACCTCGAAGTTCATTTGCATATGTGAGGTTCCCAGCATGCCTCCAAGTCGTGTTCTCGCTTCTTAAAAGCATATTTGAGAAGCCAACCAAGCCCTGCTGCTCCACTAGCACGGATACACTGCCAGAAGGTTCTGCTTCCTTTTCAACTGGAAAATGTACATATTTGTAATTTCCATTCCCAAGCCCTCTGGGTTTTAAGAACATTATCAAGTCACAGGCTCTGAGAAGCTTTACCTTTTTAGAAAGTTTGACCCAATTAGAAGCTAAATAGAGTATTTATGTGGTAAGGACAGGAGTAACAATTCATACGTGGCATCACTTACTAATTATGATTATTCAACTGGTTGCACTGGTTTGGCAGCATTATAGAGTGTTGCTTGAATGAGTCCTAAAACCCACAAATGAATGAGCATTTTTGCACTTCGCGCACGACATACAATTGTGTATTTTGAAGCTTTTACGCGTCTTAAATGAGGCGGTTGCTAACAAGTGGCTAAATGAGACTACAGAGGTTGTCGGGGACATTAAACAACATCACGTCGAACACAGAAACTCATTTACTCCCTCAGCCGCCTTTACAGCCTCTTTGTGTTTATACGTGCTCTTGCAAACTAACTCAAACTTTCTGAAAGGCTTTTGTAGAAGAGGTAAGTGCGCAAAACCAAATTACAGGTTGGACGCTTAGTGGTGGTGATGCTGAAGTCATGTGACTGTGGTGTAGTTCGTTTATAGCCTAACATTAGCTTTTTACTTCTGCCGATTGCATTTACGCTTCAAAGATCATAGAAGTGGTTAAAAATAAAAAGTTTATCTTTCTGAACAAAGCATGTAAGCATCATCAGCTTGTGTTTGCCATAGAGCTTATATTCAGCAAAAATCCAATGGAAAACTCCCATTGGCTTTTTATCAAGGGAACCAGGGCGATGCTAACTTCCTGGTAGGTCTCAAAAATACGTCATCTCTGCAGAACTCTATAGCTTCCTAAAATAAACAGTGCTCAATAGTCGGAGTTACTGTGGAAACATGACTAATGTATAAAACTACCTCAGGCAACACAGAATTTCCACTCTGAGGCTGAAAACTCTTCTAGTAACTTGTTTGACCAGAAACTGTCCCACAATCTACTAGTCTAGACGCTAGACATATTGGCACGGTTACACAGCACGTCTATTTAAAGGTTCTACAAGATTGCCTAATAGTTTCTGAATCAAATCTGAATTCACTCAAATTGAAGAGGAAACAGCAATTGCTCTTGAATCAACTCGCTGACCGCTGAATCACAAATCAAGCAAAACAAGTTGGTATTCAGCCAGAGATCCACACGCCTGGTGTTAAGTGATGTTGCACAATCATTTGAATAATTTGCACTTTGAATATAGTCCAGTCCCATCTCTAACTCACTGAATTCTTTTCATCGCCCCAGAAATCCCCACTTCTCCACAGCGAGTCATACAAATGAAACCTGAGTCCAGTTTAAATCTGCCTTCTTTGTAGGATTCTCTCCTTCGCCTCGCTTCTTGTTAACTAATCCGGAGTTTGACTGAATCAGCCGTTCTCATTCCACGTCTCTCTCCGTCTACTCTCAGATGTATCCAGTGCTGCCGTACCTCATCTTTGTGCTGAAGCAGTTTCTGCTGCAGAGAGATCTGAACGAAGTCTTCACCGGAGGAATCAGCTCTTACAGCCTCATCCTCATGGTCATCAGCTTCCTGCAGGTACAGTGAGATGCAGACACACACCCCGAAAGAAAACAAAACAAAAGCAGGAAGTAGTCCTTGTGCAGGATGTGGTAACAGTTGCACTTTGGAAGCAACGATAGAGGTCCTAGCAGTGCTTACGATTGTAATACTAATAGTGATGGTGGTGGTGGCAATTCATAATAGTTAGTAGTAGTAAACCTCCTCCCACATATCCAGTGATAATCTTCACTAATGCATAGTAATACTTGTTATAAATACATACTAATCCAGTCCTCCCATGCTCGCTCTGCAGCTCCATCCCCGTATTGATGCCAGAAACCCCAATGAGAATTTGGGCGTGTTGCTGATTGAGTTCTTTGAGTTGTACGGCCGCCATTTCAACTACTTGAAAACAGGGATCCGCATCAAAAATGGAGGCGCGTACATAGCCAAAGAGGAGATCATGAAGGCCATGACAAATGGATACAGACCATCCATGCTCTGCATAGAGGACCCACTGCTTCCAGGTGTGTTTTCCAGGTTTACAATGATTACACTGAATAAAGGTGGAACTTTATACTGAGCACATGGCTCACTCCAAAAACAAATTTCAAGCAGAAAGGTATCCATCAGTTTCAATTAAAACTCAAGTATTGTTGGAACAGACAGACCAAAGTGTTTATAACTGAATATTAGTCACTGACATGTTAGTTTTGTTTGATGTGATAATGATCAAAAAATGTACCTTACACAAGATCTGGTGTATTTGTACAAACTTGCTTTAAGTTAAAAGCGGTTTGATTAAAGATGCCCTGCTTAGATTCACCAGCCTCAACCAAACTTCATTTACTAAGGAATACCTGACCCAGGGATCATGACAAATGTTTGTGCAGGAGCTGTCCATTATAATACACTGTGTTGTCTTTGTAGCTAAGTGAACACAACAAAACCTTAAAGTCCCTAATGTGCAAGAAGATTCCTTATTCTGGTGCCACCCAGTGGTAGTTTCAAGAACGGCAATGGGCTAAAAGCAACAGATGGACTGCCCTTATTTTCACTTGGATTGTTTTTAGTTTTCTGCAAACTCAAACGTATGTCACCAGTCATTTAAAAGATGCTATAAGTATATACAAAACTCTGCAGATAGTGGCTTTAAGGTTCGTAGTTCAAACATTGTGGAACATGTTAGGTGACTGACCACATTTCTGTGTATAAGCATGTAAGGGAAGAGTTCTCCTCCTCCTTTTAATTTGTACTGTTGTGTTTATCTATACTCCATGTAGGTAATGATGTGGGGAGGGGTTCCTATGGTGCCATGCATGTCAAGCAGGTGCTTGACTATGCCTACACTGTCCTGAGTCATGCCGTGTCCCCGCTTGCACGGTCATATCCCAACAAAGACTCTGAAAGGTTAGTGTTCCGTCCATTCCACAGTACTAAAGATACTCTGGATCAAAGTGGTGCTCTTTTTAAAACCCCTCCCTTCTCTGCAGCACCTTGGGCAGGATAATCAGGTTGACCCAGGAAGTGATCGACTACAGGGAGTGGATCTTTAAGAAGTGGGGGGGCAGGGATCTGTCTCGGACAGACAACAGAGGTACGATTGCTCAGATTTTAACATACAGTTCCACATTAATGAAGAAAACCTTGTCCTTTCAGTGATGACGTCTTGACACCACGACTGTATGAAGAGTACAAGATAGAGGATTAGAAGAATAACACTTAATTCAACAGTTCCACAAAATCGGAGTAAAGGCATTTTAAGGAGTTTAATGTCAAAAAGGAAACTTTTAATGTCTAAATAATAAAATCCACTGAGCAAAGTGTGGAGAATTTGCGAGTTACTAAACGTTTCGCTTGTTTTTTGTAGTTTCAACTCCCAAGGAGCCAGCGTCGGAGCAGGAGCCCTGTGTGCTGGGCTGCGGTGTCGGGTCGGAGGAGCAGCAAAGGGACTCTGCGTCGCCCCACAGCGCAGACTCCCCCATGTCCATCTCCAGCCCCCAGCAGCACTCCTCAGCCTCCTCCGTCTCCTCACTGTCTGGATCAGACAACGTAGGAATTGAACAATTGACATTCAACATAATGCAGTGATACTCCCACCCACCTCATATAACTGCATGCAGCATAACCTATTTTATTCTCTCCCTCCCGTCGGATGAATCTCATCCAATTTGCATCTAATTTCATTGTAGTATTTAGATGTTACAATGGAATACTCTGCCTCGCTCATTATCTCTCCCTCTTTTGTGTATTTTGCCAGGACTCTGATTCAGCGCTGCCGTGTGCCGTCCCTCCGCCATCCTTGCCGCCATACCCGACTTTCCCTCTGGGTCTCGCTTTACCACCCGGCCTCAACATGGGCGGCGGCAAGCCCTGCATGGCAGCACACCATCTCCTCTTGCCTCCAGGCCCCCAGGTAGGCACACAGCAACGGCTACAAGCACTAGGGGTTACATTTGCTTAAAAAATTAATGGGAATTACGAACAAGAAAAATGTTCTGGTTAACATTTTAAATTTAAGTAAAAAAATTAAGCATGAAAATCGGGGTTGGGTTGTGTAAAGAGAACTGTGTATAGAATTTCAGACCAATTGGCTCTAAAAGTAAGTGTGTAGCAGCATTTGATATAAACACAAATGGCCAGATGTCGTTGCTCTGTGCTGTAATTCATTACTATCCCTTCCGTCCTCCAGGCTCGCGTCTCACTGCCCGGTGGTCTAACAATGCACTCCATACCTGGCAGACAGGTGTGTATAGACACCGGGCTCGCCCCCTTCTTCCACATGCCCCCCCCAGCCCATGCTCATGTCCCTGCCCCCTCCAGCCCCCAGCCTCCGCTCAGCCCCCACTCCAGCCACACACACAAGGTAGGCGCCGGATCACACTAACACGCACTGTCAAGGCAAACTTGTCTCTCACACACACACGCACGCGCATTCACACTCTTTTATCTCATACTTTCTGCTTGTCTGATTTGCCTCTCTCTCACATACACAAACACTGTTTTTCTCTCTTTTCATGCTATTTGTGGTTGCATAAAATATAAAATGTCTATTTGTAGTCCAAAACTGATCAGTACACAATAACAGCCTGATGTTCCAGCGTCTGCTGTGCACCTGTTGCTATAGTAAATGGCATGATCCAATGAAGATTCATCCCATTTTTAGTTCTTACTGGCTTATTAAAGGAATAGTGCGACCGTTTGGGAAATTAAGTTATTCGCTTTCTTGCTGAGCTTAAATATGTTAAATATGAAGCAACCATAGACTGTATATGAAGATGCACAACGTGTCTCCACTTCCTTCCATTGCTTAAAAAAACAAAGAAAAGAAGCCAAAATTTCCCAGATACGGGAGCTGCCATCTTGGGGAGTAGTGATCCGTGGTGGAGCCACGGCATGGAGCTCCTGCCTATACAGGGCTCAGCCAATCACAAGCACACACACCGTTGTAAATCATGGCGTGAAATCTTGTTTTTATAACTTTAATAACTAATTAAAAACAAACTCATCACATAAACAATCACTGGAACACGCATCAGTGTGATGAAAGCTACCTAAAATGACAGAAATCATTGTTGGGGGGGGGGAATATATTTGGTACAATAAAATCCTTCATTACTTACAAACTCTGTGTTTGGGTCTGCTTCCTCACGTGTTCGTTCCCCTTACAACCCCTAGATCCACCAGGGGGGACGTAACAATGTGTGCTTTAGATCTTTCAGTTTGGCCCATGTCCCATCCACTAACATGGAGGAGGCGGGGTTTATGAGTTGCAGCCAGCCAACAGGGAGCGATCCAGATGTTTTGGATTCACTTTTGGGGAACTGTCAGTCTATTGAAGCTACAGTCAGCAGGAAATTCACTTAGCTTAGCATACGAAACAAAATCCGCTTGACAGCAAATACATTTTTTTTATTTACATTTTTTCATTTACCATTCTTATCTTTCAGCAAGAAAGAAATTAATCACAATTGCCATAATGGCCTTTAGCATTCCTTTAAACAGCTGTGTAAATTACTGTAAATGAAAAAAGCCCTCTTTGTTCTCACATTAAAGGGTAACATTCCAGCAATGTGCACTTTTGATTGGTTAATCAATCAAATCATTGCATTGCCGAATGACATAGGGAGTCAGGTTCAAGGTTTTTACTGGACAGAGTAATTCAGAGAATCTCTAGAAGTCGATCTACAGGATTAAATGTTCTGTCCCATAAAAGATTTTATGTATTTATATGTTGTTTTTTCTCTGCGTCTCTTTTCTCCACCCCTCCTCAGACCGGAGCCAAGTTCAACGTGAAGGGCTTCCACAACCCGCCGCTGGTCAGCAACCCTGTTCTGGCTAACCGCGGACACACACACACTCACTCGCACACACAGTACCACCGCAACACTTGGCGACGCAGAAAGAGGGACAGCCTACCGGTTAGCCTCAGCAGATAGAAGCCACTCCTCTTCCCCCACTTCTTCCTCCCTCTCCGCTCTGGCTGCAAGACCCTGGCTCTTCGTTCGTCCTGAAGGAGGATGGACGGGCAGACAGGACCAGAGACCAGCAGTTTTCACTCTGGGGCTGCCGCGACACAGAACAGCAGCCCTCAGCTCTGCATCTTCCTCCTACTATCTCCACCTTTCCATTTCTGCATGACTTTTGTTCATAGTTTGGTAGTGTCCGTATTGCATTACTTTCAGTATTTTAATTTCCTCATGTTTGTTTCAGGTCTGTTCCTGTTTTTTTTTGTTTTTTTTGTGGTTGGTCTTGGTGGTGATGCCGTTGCCAAGTTCACTTGACCTCGTCTTGACCCTTGCAGCCAAGCTGCCTGTGGTTCAGTGTTACTTTATTTTTTAACAGTTTTTACACTTAAGAACAAACGGTTTTTCATTTTGTGCAATAATGTTATTTTTCTTTTTAGGACTAAAGTAAATGCTTATTTAATTTTGTGTGTGTATATGTAAAGGCGTTTTTATACGGTTTTATTTTTGTAGAATTTTAAATTTTGTTTACGAAACCTTTCCCCAGGCAGCATTTCTGGAGTGTGTGTATGGTAATCAGTTTTTGTTTGCATGTGTGTGCGGGATTGTATGCGCCTGTTTGTCATCAGGTTGAGAAGGATGCCAGTTCAAAGCCCCCCCTCCCCCCTTCTCTCCCTCTCTTCCTTCTTTACTTGTGGTGTTCTGTTTGATAAAGAGAAGTGGGAACAGAACGGGATACAGAGCTCTTATCTTGATATTCCTCCCACTTTCCTTCATCTGTCTTGTGAAAATGGGCGAGGTTAACGTAAAATTCCATGTGGAATTTTTGATCCTCAGTCTAGTTAGTCTAAGGCATCCTAGAGGGAAGTGGAGGGATGAAAGTTGCACCCTGGGATTTCCTGTGTGAAACAAGGGGAGAGTACGTACTTGTGTGTGTGTGTGTGTGTGTGTGTGTGTGCGTGTGTGTGTGTGTTGTCTTGGCCATCTTTCTCTCCACTGGAGGCGGTTTTAAAAGAAAAGCTTCTACACAGGACTTTCTTTCTCTGAAAGCTGTTCTGTTAAACATATATGCTAGTGTCTTTTTCATTTTTGTGCTTTTTATTACATGTTGTAGGACGGTTGAGGCCAAGAAGGCAACCGCTTATCTGACTTGAATTTGAAGATCAAGATTAGGGTAAGAGGGCAGAAAGCCACTGATTCCGGATCAGAGAAATCCTCTTGCTCTCTCTGTTGTCGAGGGACGTGCTTGTGGAAATCTGATCCCAGGGCTGAGGTTAACTCTTGCCCGCAGCTGTAAATCAGTGCAGACCAACACTATGATGCTCAGCGATAAGGTTTTCTCCTTTTGTGGTCCTGAACAAAGGAGAAGGAGGGGGGGGTCTTCCTGAACCAAGGACCCTAATGAAAGGGAATTATATTTTGATTCCGTTCAGGAATCTTGTGTATATTTGATTGCCAGGTACTTCCGCTAATTGTTTGCAATGCCTTTCTTTGTGTTTACGTGGAGTGTGTACGTCGTTTTCCGCGAGCACGCCATGTCACACAAATACACACACTCACAGACAGGACTGTCGAAGGCTGTGACTCGCCCAGAACACTACACGCGCTGGTGTTATTACTATGCAAGTGGATTATTCTAATTATTGTGTCAACTCTCTTGTCCTTTCCATTTGGGTTTTTTTCCAAATGACAAACACTGCTTGTTGGACTTGAGTAATGTTGCTGACTGTCAGACTCACAAGCCAACTCATGTGAACCACAAAGCCCCATGCCCTGACCCCCTGTATTTGTATGAAGGTCCTGACATGTTTCAAAGTCTAGTTTTCTACATGTATCCGTCAAATTTAAGGAATGGGGGATGTTAATGTCAGTGGTTGGGTCTGTGTAGTGTGTGACATAGTGAAACGTGTGTGAGGAAGTATTGAGACTCATGACTTGGCCACCACTGGTTTTAATCAGACGCCCGACAGTTCATGAGCAGGTGCGCCCAGAGAGCGACTTGCACTCTGCAGGTGCACCTCCAGGAGGGGCCAAAGTGTCCGCCAACAATTCTTTACCTTTTACTGAGACTCTGTTCAGTGCTGTTCTGCTGTTTATGTTTTCTTTTTCTTTAAACCATGGCAACTCTGATCCCTCAGTCACAACTGCCCCTGGCATCAGTTCAACCCTCAGAGGAGGGGTTTCTGTTTTGACTCTCAGGCAAAGCAGATTATGAGCTAATCACCACCTCTAGCAAAATTAAGTCCTTTCACATTTCATGATTTGACAAAAAAAATCATAATGGGCACATACTGCCGGAATGGGGGGGCTTCTGGAGACGTGCCTAGCCATCTATGTTACCCTCTCACCTTGTTATTCCCTACTGATCACGTTGGTGCGTGAAATGCTCCGTTACGTGGAATCCTGGCCCCGACATAAATTGGATAATAAGGTGGATGTTCTTGGCAAGCCCATTTAATCCTTTTAAATTGCAGCCCTCACAGCCACGTCTGCTTTTAGAGATTAGAATCGGCGTTGATGGGAGGCTAAAAGATGAAATTGATAACGGAGTGTTGTTGACTGGTTAGAGTTGTCTGCATCTTCACAGCAAAGACTTGACATGCAGTAACCTAGGAAGTCTGTATGGATTAAAATCTCACCTCTTGGCGGTCCAATGCAGCTCACTCTCCATGTTCACTTTCCCCGTTACTTTCTCCCAATCTGATGCTGGTGCAAATAGTTAAACAAAGGTCTCGGCTGTGCTCAGCCACATTGCCTCGCTCCTGCAGATTGGTGTAAGCGACGAGGAAAGAGAAGCAGCAGAGAGCGGCTAGGACTGCTGAGATTCTGGCGTACACATAAACATGTTGATGCAATGTAATATTACACCCATTGCAATACAATGAGGGATTTTAAACTGGCGGCTGCTGTTTAGAGAAACGTGGCAGCCCCTTTATGTCCTGGCTGATTCATGTGAGCAGTGGCCCTCTAAATGGACACCTAGATATTGGTGGCCGCTGTCCACCTTTTTGTTTTTTTTTGTTTCTTTTTATTTTGACATTTTTATGTAAATATATTTTTTTCTATTTTATTTTTTAATAAACATTTTAAAACTGCCAGTCAGCGGGTGTGTGTGTGTTTTGTTTTGTGATATGACATAATATGGGTACTTAAAGTTGCATTAATACAATACACCAATCTGTCAACACAACATTAACATATTATTATCGTATAGCAACATTAGCATTCATTTGGAGTCATGGTTTTGGCCACTTTGTCTCTTTAGCTGCTAAATGCTGCACTATGTTTACCAGCTAGCCGCTAACTCTATCTGTCAGCTGTTTGGTGCTGGGCAGGTAGTGTACAGTGGCTTTATCATGGTTACCTGCTGTGTCTGGATGAGGTCAGTGAGACTGAATCAGAACAGTAAAGCTCTAGGCCTTAGACCACATCGGCATCCCATCATCTCGTTTGGGGTTAAAGAATCACGCTTTCACTTAAGAGAGAAACTACTGTGTAAAAAATATTAATAACCAAAGCTGTCTCAATGAGATTTGAGGCACATAAAATAAAATACTCTCAGTTACGGTACATTTCTAAATGATGCTGGTGAGAGTTGCTGCTGAGTGATGGCCAGATTGAGTGGGAGGCTGCTGCAGTACTATTTACAGACCCTTAGCCTAATGCTACCTGGTGATTCCATCAAATATGTATAGCTGTTCGGATAAGCAATTTCTGCCCACTGTGTTGAGTCATTGATCCACTTGCATGACAGCTAACTGAACACAGTGAACAGTTTGCAGAAAAACTATTAGACATGTCTATACATGTCTTTTTTTATACAAAGGGATGCATACAAAATTATAATCCAAATGCACATATATAGAATCCTCAGTTTTCCATCCCCCAAAAAGAGGTGCAGCTGGGATGTTTTGCCCCTCTGATCTATAAAACCAAAACAATGAGCTGAAAGATGCTAAACCACCCTGTAGGGCTGAGTTAAACTGCAGTCGGGTTATAATTCTTTGTGGCTCTGGGATTTTCTTCAGTCAACATGTGATTCTTCTCATCAGCACTGGGTGGTGCACATGCACTGCTGTTGCTACTGAATTAGGAGAACCTCTCAAACACAAGGCTGCTCTACATCGCTGAGCTCTCTGTTGTCTTCAGTACGCTTAAACCCACTCAACCAAATATAGAAGCGTTAACTCCACATGGCCAGACTTTGTCCACAAGCTCGACGTTCAGTCGCAGTGGGCCTTCAGTGGATGTCAGGTGTCTGCATGTGTGTGGGTTTGTTCGGGATTAGGTGTACTGTCGATGCTGGTGTGCTGTGCTTCTCGTGATAGAAAGGAAGAAAATCTGTCCAGACGGCTCTGAAGCACCTGCGCAGGCATTTTCATGACATTCCTTATCCACTTTTCTCAACCTCGCTGACATGACCTCTGAAACAGTAATAAACCTGAAGTGCTGAGGAAGCTTAAAAAGATTAGACCTGGAGCTTTGGTTGAACGAGGTGAAAGGGACAAAATATAAGAGCATTTGAATTGTAAAGCAGCTACCTGTTCAAAGTGGGACATATGGATTAGCGTTCAGAGCAAGTGAGGTTGAACAACATAGACATGGAGAACAGGAAAAGGATGAAGAGACGAGAATCAAAGGTTTCTCAGGGGAATAAAGAGCTCATCTTTTTGACGCTGTCCACATTTACTGAACCAGACTCTTCAGCTTAGAAAAGTTCACAGCAAACCAACAGAAAACTATCCATGATAACTAAGCTGGAGAGGAATCTCTGTAATAAACAGATTGCTGGCTGCTCGGTATGTCGGACTCGGAGGAGTGCCAGCCGTACAATCAGATGACCCAGGCCAGCAGCCTCTCCTCAGCCAAAGCTAAATTAAACGACTTTGGGTGGAAAAGCATGATGCACGGCTGAATGAACAGGTTTCTCACAAATCAGAAGCTGAAGCTGCATCCACACTTGGTTTGACTTTTCAACAGAAAAAAGCAAAGCAGAGAATGTAACAGACAAATGAGACTTCTCCTGTCTGACCATGATGCACTCTGTACTGGAAATGTAATTTCCTGGTTGTGAGGGAGCATATTTGTTTTGAATTTTACTGAGAGTACCACACTACTGTATAATAAATTGTGCAAAACTACAGAAGCTGAAGACGGCCGGGATGACAATTATTTTTTTAATGCCGCTTTCTCAAGATCACAAGTTACGGCATAAAAAAAATAACTGTAAGCACGCCAATTCTTGGCTTCCTTACAAAACATATTCATTAATTATCCTTTCAATCAGTGACTTTTGGCTGTTTTTTAAATGCTTTTGAAAATGAAGCATTGTTTGCTGATGATCGCCATCTTATAAGTACAGGAAATGCTTCCCCTTAGCAGGGACTACTTGCTGGAGAGGATGTGGGGAACAAGTAGCAAATTGCATGCATACATTCTTTACTTCATACGTTATATTGACACCATTTTGGGAAAAGGTCGAGATAACTCTAAAGTATAATTTTGAATTATTTTGGATGTTAATTTACAAGAAAAGATAAAATCAACTTTGAGCTGATTGTTTTGGTTTGAGGGCCTGAACTTTACTGGTTCACTCCCATCCCCTCAGCCTCAGTATGAAGGTCCTGACATGTTTCAAAATCTAGTTTTCCACAATAGAAATCCTTTCAATTTTTCAGCAAAAAAAACCCCCATTGCACACTAACTGCCCAGCACCAAACTGCAGATGGGCAGAGTTAGCAGCTAGCTGGGGAACATAGTGCATTTAGTGCTAAAAAGCCATATATTTCTCTCATGAGTTAGGGGCCAAGTGGCCTGAAACTTGACTCCAAATGATTGCGAATGCTGCTTCGTGTCTGCTCCATGTGTAAATAAACCACTATTGAGCGCTGTCACAGATTTATTTTAAGATAAGATAAGAGAGCTTTATTGTCAATATCATAGTATGAGCAGTACATAGATATCCAAATTGCAGTTTCCTCATGTCCCAGCAGTACAAAATAGATAAATAGAATAGAATAAGTAAAAAGAAAAAACAAACAAAACACAGTGCTATATACAATATAATACAATATACAATGTATGGAGAAGTTGAGGTAGAGATTCTAGTGCAAA